>JAVFBX010148051.1:0-15349 GCA_034783855.1 Mopalia kennerleyi
AGATCACCTTCAGTAGTTTTCTCTAGACAATGCCAATTTCCTTAAAGCCTATCAAATTGACATTGGACTGTCGATTTGATATTTTTCAACATAATCTGTAATTACTAATAAATACAAACCAGGTTTTCTGCCGATTTAGTTACAGTTCCAAAGATATATAGGCATTAGAAGATCCTGTAATATCCTGTAGGCTGCACTAAGATTTTTGTTCACATGTATATATTTTGTGACTTTTATCTTTCTTTTGTGATAATATTTGATTTTTTTTTTCAAAATAAAAACATGGAATAATAATCCACCCAAAGCAATACAAAGCTAACTTCAAAAATCACACATGTAAACGGGACCTACATATGTAGCCTGTCATATGGTTATTCAATGTATTTGTCATATTCTATTTGATCTTTTATTTGCAGGAGAAGAATAGAAGAAGACTTTGGCACAAAATAGATCCAGAATCGACGCTGAAAACTTATGGAACATTTTTTTGACATGTTCTCATGTTTTTCTTCCGTACTGTAAATAGTTACTACATGTATGTAAATAAATGCTTTATGTTCTGTATTTCTACTTTGTAAATAAATGCTTCATGTTCCGTAATTCTACTTTGTAAATAAATGCTTCATGTTCTGTACTTCAACTTTGTAAATAAATGCTTCATGTTCTGTACTTCTACTTTGTAAATAAATGCTCCATGTTCTGTACTTCTACTTTGTAAATAAATGCTTCATGTTCTGTACTTCTACTTTGTAAATAAATGCTTCATGCTCTGTACTTCTACTTTGTAAATAAATAGTGATGTAAATGAAATTCTCCGTTGTTGTTTTCGATACATACTCACTGATGCATTTATGTATTGTAATTATTGTTTAGAATACTTGCGTGCCTTCCAGATTCCAGCTGAAGGTCTCTGTCACGAACAAAACCACTAGGTTTGGTATCCTTATTTTGTTGAGACTAAAACCAAATGCTGTTCCACCCTCAAGAATCTTCAACTTCACGACTTTCCTTTTGTTGTCCCCTTCAAACCAATGTTTGTAGGACAAAAACTTATTAGATCTCTGTTTCATTGTTGGTCCCTAGACTGATGGGATTTCCTCTAGCAAGGTCTCTGTCTAAAGGAACGATCACAGTTCACACTACAAGTCGTTCATGATTAAACTATACTAGTTCCAAAAGACTCACACTGGTAAAAAGTAGTTCTAATTGAGTGTGTTTTCTTGATAGACAAAAACTAGTTATTTTTTATTATTTTGATTATTGTTTAACACCATAGTCAAGAATATTTCACTCATACGATGGCAGCCAGTATATTATGGGTGGAGGTAGTTAAGGAGTGCCCACAGTAAACCACCGACCTTTGGCGAGTTATAATGGCAAAGTCTCCCACATGTGACAGATGCCATGTTGGTGAAAAGCATGTGATCTCTAGTAACCTTCATGTAAGACCGCATAATCGAGTACGGCTACGGAGAGAACACCGTCAATCTCATTGTTTCACAGTTATTTCAGACCTGATTTCTCATGAAATAACAAATACACTGTTTTACCCATTAAAACATGTTTAGAAAACATTAAAGTCCAAAGGAGTTCCAGGCTCATTCCCATATAAAACTTTTATAAGGAGTCAATCTCTCAATGGTGGGCATCAAGATCCATACATGGATCTCTTGTTTGTGACTGTATGCGCCATCCTACATTTAATGATTGACTGTGTGGACTTTGTCAATGTTAGACGTCAATCACCTCTACGAGGGACTTGTTTGGCAACATCGCTAGTCCTGCTGTCTAAAAGTCTTTCGAGACACAGATATAATGAGTTGGATGACAAGCACGCCAAGCCATGTTATGTAGTATACTTATATGTGTACGTGTAGGGGCGCTTCTATTCGACCTTTAACAGCCTGTGCGATGAGTTTCGGTCAAAAGGAAATAGACGTCACCTCATCAGAAATTCTTTGTTATTCAACACCCACCAACAGTCCGTTAGACTGGTGCTACTATTAATCGCAAAGAGGTCCGATATACTGGTAAAATAGCTACTACAATAGAACACCCAATTGGCACATTGGATGTTAATGTACCGCCTCATCTCGGCATAACGTTATGGCTCTTTATAAGCAGTTTAATCATATTGTTTGATAAACTTTGCATGGAAGTTGTTGTTTTGCAACATAATATTTATTGTTTGGAATTAATGGTGTTTTTTTTTTAATCCGTGTAATCCATTTTCATCGGTGATATAATCGGCTGGTTTTTGGTTATTAAAACCATCCCTTTCTCTTTCCCATTGGGTCGAACACTGAAGATAGAATGGTATGCAGCTGCACAAACAAACAAACAGCCCTTGTCTCTCAACAGAGTTGTTGATCTTCATTGCTGAAGAAAGTGATAACATTCAACGCCTAGTGACAGATAGTCCGATACTACGATATTTAATAATTGTTCACATATGTCAGAAGAGTGATAGCGTAAAAAGGTATGAAAACGTAACCGAAATCCCACTTAATTTTAATAACAGTAGCTTATTGTTTATCTTTACTCGCCGATTCAACAGATTTTGTTTCAACAGCGATTAAGCTTCGAACATGATATCGTACACATGGGTTATCTTTTTTCTTTCACCCTGTAACTCCCCTAGCTACAAATCTCAACAGTTATTAAATATCCTATTAAATATCCTATTAGTCAGTATTAAAACCTATGGTCTGCCCTGAGCCATTTTCATTTGATTGACATACAGATTTTACTTACACAAATTGTGTGCATGTTTTCGTTAAGGACATGTTAGGGAATCACTAAACTAGAAAATTGGAAGCAATTATTTTGTTGATTTGGGGCAAGTCTCAAGAGGTTTGAATTAGATACCTCGATGGATATCGGAATACTCACGCTATAAAGAAACCTGTCACTAGCGGCTTTGGGGGCTGTTAGTCGGCACATAACAGAAAAAATAAGATATCAAGAGTTCGACCTGCTTTTAATGAAAAGGAATGACTTCACAACTATACTTATCGACACATAAACTATCTTTATTGATTCTCCGATATGGTTAGTGATGAACCATTGCTGTATGGTCAGGCCCCGCCATGTAACACATGGGTTAAACTACATGTATGCGCAATCGGTTAAGGTTATTAGTGTATACATGTTTAAACCATAGTTAGTTATTTCGTTTCTGCTGGCTCCATACGCTAGAATGATGTGCGCCATATTTTCGCTTGTGGTAGGATAATATCATAACTGAAAGACAGAGTAGGGCCTAATAAAGATACCTCTATGAAGGACTTGTTCGTGAACATATTTGGAGAAGTTGTCAACAAGTTCCTTAATCGGTGTATTTTATACAAGTTCTTTGGAGGCAGTGAGTTAATGAGTATAATTACTAGCAGACTTAGCAATGTTATGTAGTTAACGATTAAGATATGTTCCATAATCAAAGGTAAAAAGTTCAAGGCTAAAACGCAATTATATGATTAGGCGCAAGCAAATTCCAGCAATTATATGATTAGGCGCAAGCAAATTCCACGATTTGGAATTTGCTTGCGCCTAATCATATAATTGCGTTTTAGCCTTGAACTTTTTACAAAAATTTGCAAAAATTCCATAATTATGCTCATTCCTGGATTGGGCGCAATTCTACAATTAAACGCCCAACAACCCCTTGTTTAAACCATACATATAAATATGACATTATATTTAAATTATTATTAAAATAAACGTCTTTGGTATGCAAATAACTGATGTATTGGCTTACGGATAATGGAACGTCGCTTGAAATTACGCACAGAAACACTCTTGAGTACGATGTTAAACAAACGCTTACACTTCAAGAGTCTGCATAAACAGCACTCAATTACACAACTTAGTAAGCTGCTGGCTAAGGTGTTCTTCTGTCTGGAGACATTATATTATCGGTAGCATTGATCAGCTGTCCACACGTATCACGTCCAATCAGTGCCAAACATTCTTCACTTAATGAAAAACCTAAGGACATGAATGGAGAACTTTGTCTGTTTCATGGATAAATAAACACATTGACAGGTACACTCTAAATATCGCCTCATGTCGTAGCTTATACAAACAACTCCTTCTGTCGGTTTATCTCAGGAGAGACTCATACATTGCTTGAGCAGAGCGGTGGTGTTTTGATTTTCGTGAATCGAAATTTCAATTGTTTCTAGCAAGTTTGCTATGTATATATATTACAACTTTACAAGACTGAACATTGTACTGTTGTGAAAATACTAACTCTTGTTTATTGCCAAATCCCAGAATGGTTAAGATAGTCGGATTTAAATGGACGTTGTTATTGTTAATATTGTAGTTTGTGTTGTATGTCTTGTGATTGCGTAAACTTGTTCTTGTGTATTGGAATAACCTACCAATTGTAACTGCACTGTGTCTTTCTGCACTCTCCGTCGAAGGCCTATTTCGTCTTTCCCTAAAATTGAAAGCGGTGCCTCATTTCAGAAGACTTCTTAAAAATCAAGAACAAACTTATTAAAAAGGAGGCATCGTTTACTAGATCGCATTGTGCTCTTAACAGTGGTAGAAATTGGAAGTTTCTAACATGAATAATTTTCTCAAAATTAGCCATGGAAAAAATGTAGGATACTTTTGAGCCCAAGGGGTCCAGCAAGACTTTAATGACACCCCTGTCTAGTGTACGTTGCGGCTTATTGTTTGTTTGATTGGGGTTTAACGTCGTACTCAAGGGTATTTCACTTATATGACGGATTGTTCAAATAACACTGTTCCTTGCCCTATTATGGTAGAAAACCGGGAGGAAACCTCGTAAAAACCACCCCCGCGATTGCCGGAGACACATCTTGTGACTCACTCATACACCGGAGGGTCTACAGACGGACTCGATCCTGTGGAACGGTATAGCGAAGTAGGCGTTAGAAAGCGCACCCGCTAACCACTACGCCACGGCCGCGGGCCCCGTTGCGGCTTATAATCAAGTATCCATTTTTAGTACAATATGGACGATGAAGACGAATATGACATGCAGTCTACGTCATATAGTAATCGTGGAAAGCGCTCTCGGGACAGGGCAGAAAGTATTGACAGTGAAGAGACAGGCAAAATGCTGAAAGAGACTGGTGTTGTCCAACCAGAAAACCAGGTAACCCATTTAAGCCAGCAGAGGTGCTTTAGAAAGCAGTTGACAATAATAAATGTGTCAAAAAATTTCCTTCTGAGACCTATTAGTCTTTTTTAATAGTAACACCCAGTATCAAAAGCTGCTTAATGTTACTAGTGTGATGGGGATAGACGTTCAATGTAAACCAGAAGCCAAACGTTATGGTACATGGGTAGTTTATGGGGTGGGCGGAGAAATAAGTGAGGCTGTGATTATACAAGCACTAAAGAACAGAAAGTGTATTAAAGTTACTCTTATGACAAAAAGGTAAAGAGAAAATTGCTACCGATAATAGGACTTGAATTTGACTGAGAAGAACTACTACTAGTATCTGATGGGATGCTTGAGTATGAAGGTTTTAATGTGAAAATATTTATCCCGCCTGTTAATCTCTGTTTCATTTGGCACGATTTAAACCATAAAGCATCTGAATGCAAAGGTACGCCACGATGTAGATTGTCGAAACAGACACACCCCTAAATGTGTGAATTGTGGTGGTCCCCACAGTGCCGCTATTATTTTAAAATCCCAAATAATATCCAGGACTTAACATCACTAATAAAGACACACAGGCAAACAATAAGGACTAAAGTACAGCATACTTCTACTGAGGGTTTATTAACGTTCCTTTATGGCTTTCCAGGTTATGGAAAGGTGACTGATATAGCGATAAATAGGTGTAACGATCCAATTATCATCGTCGCTTCAATTTTGCGAAAAGCCATCATGTAGCAGTCGCACACCAGGATCAGTGAATAGGGAATTAAAACGAGACAGTTTAGTATTTTCATAGTAACCACATTTATTAATAGTATATATGCGCCCCCAACATAGTCCCAGGCTTCCTTCCAATTATCGTGCTCAAACGTTTTACTTCTAGGGATCCCAACAAGTTTTCGTTTGATGTCGAAACTATCCCAAGTTCCTAAAGCTAGATTTCAAGTTTAAACAATAGAAACACATTTAAGATTGTATGTTTGCCATTTGACAAATTTCTTTCTCAATTCAGCACTGAATGTCAATAGGGCCAAACGAATCCCTTTTTACTCTCTCTAAGCGGAAGTTTTTCCCCTTCAGTAGGCGGCAATGCGGAAGATACGATATTCGAGACCTTTGACGAAAGCTTCACGCGCAAAGTCACGGGCATCTGGAAAAAAAATGGCAGACAATAGGGATACAATTTCAGTTCATTCACTTCCATAGCATCGTTTCGCCAGCAACGTAGCTCCTTCGGTGCCGGTGACAAATTGGATACAAAATCCAATGATACAACGAGAAACATGAATTATAATTAATTATATAAACCTGGTCATAAGACGGATCAGATTGCCGAAAACCGGCAATACAGATACAATTTTTTTCCTGCTATGCTACATTTAAAATACAAATCACAGAATCCGAGCTGCATTACAAGTCATTCAATCGTCTTGGGTTATAGATCGGCATACAAGAGCGTATTGATCAATTAAACGAGATACCAATATCTGACGGCAGGAGTATGCTTGTTGAAATATGACATACATGTACATGTACACAGATATTAACGTCTGCCGGGCTGTTCTCTACTGAACATAGGAGGTATCACCTGAAACCAGTTTTAGACTAATCGGCATATCACACAGAGTAATGAATGGGCCAATTAACCTAGATTATTAATTTAATAGAAGTAAAATAGAAGTACCACTTGATACAGATTTTGAATCTTCCTATACATCCCACAGACGCCCGGCAGAGGCTCAAAAGGGCCCCCACAATTTTAAATGATTCACAACCAATTTTAAATGTTGAAGTAGCCTACATCCCATATTACATGAAATGGTTTATTCCAAACAAAATATCTGCTGCAAAGGGCCTTCATTCCAGATGACCCCAAAGCATGGGCCCTTAGCCCTCTATCCTACAAATGACCTATAGTAAATATTGATATATAACTTGATACAAGATTTGAATAATCATGTAATTCCCCTAGAAAATAATGGCCACCTGCCAGACAAATTTCTTATGCACAAAAAAATGTAATTTCATTGCATTACTTTCATAAAAGATTCTCCGTTTTACAAACACGCTATTTCATGTACAATCACAAAAATTCGGCTTCTGGTGTCGACCGATTTAGGAAACTTCAGTTCTCCCAATTACCATAGAAAACTTGCGTTTATTCCAACAAAACCACATATGCACTGTACGTTCATGTTGTTCCACTCAATCTCACATATTCATATTTTAATAAATACAAATAAAAGAGCCTTACTGTACATGGAGATCAATTAAACTTGTTGGTATTTATTTATTATAAGATTTTTACCTAAAGCGAAAAAGGATTGTCGATATTTTGGTTATATATGGGTGCTAATGGCAACACGATACCGTCAAGATAAAGGCCGTGTCTAAGACAAAATGAAATCTGTTTCTTCACAAATTCGAAACATTCGTGTCCAGAATATCAACAATTCCTATACGAGATGGTAATGTTGTGAAAAGCATTTAATACATGCCATCTCTTCTAAAAAAGAGAATCTTTACAAAAACAATTCACTGAATAGTAAACAGCATAGTAAATTTGCCTTTGTTCCAACACAACCCCCCATACGTTTGTGTTGTGCATCTCAAGTGACTTGCTTTCCACATAACTACATTTCAAATAGTCAATAAATGGTCCTAGTTATTCTGAGGAAGCATGTCTTACAGCGATACACCGATCTCCAGTACACGAGATAAAAGAAAATATAGTGTACATTTGGGGTATTTACTTATTAGAATTATACATATGGCAAAATAGTGTTGCCCAAGTATGGTTATAGTGTGACGGTTAATGCCAACCCGATACCGTCAGGATGAAGGCCCTATTCCAGACAAAATGAAATTGGATTGATCACAAATATTAGAAAGTCGTGACCAGAATCCATATCAACAATTCAATTCAATTCTTATGAGATGGTAATGTTGTGGAAGCCATTTGTTGCGTGTCCTCACGAACATGGCTCTCTATGAAGTGAATATCGAGTGGCTGGGAGCGAGATTTCGGTTCCTGCTGTCTGAACAGAAGGGTGACAGAAAACCGATCTGCGTATTGTGTCTTGTAATTGAAACGTCTTACCTGGGCCAGAGATGGTAAGAACGATTTCCTTCACCCATTTGACTGGTACGCCGTCATATGATTGATTAATTGATTATTGTTTTACGCCACATTCAGCGGTATTTCAGCTACGCTGTGGGGTGAACATGTTACAACTTATTTATTTTTTATCCATATTTTAAAGAAAACTCCAATGAGTAGCACCCTTGGCCTTAAACATCAAAAGGAGAAGCAACATGAACTGAATAGGACATACATAAGTGTTAAAAATGTTAAATATGTCAATATATAATATAGTTATATATTAAATAGTTCAAATTTGGATCTAAAAATTGTAAATATTATGTTAAAAATTAACAGCTTTAGTTAATTATAATGATTTATAAAATTTTAATATTATGTTACACACCGATCCGTTCCAGAAACTTATTGACAACATCGCCAGTAATGTTGTCAAAGTAAGTCTGGAGGCGGCTGTGAAAAATCCATTTTGAGATACTCCTCAAACGCTTCTTGATCGAATTTCGGAAAAGTCGATGTTGGTGGTATATCTACAATACGCCGTCATGTGAGTGAAATAGCCGTAAGTACATCGCCAAACCTTAAATCAAACAAACAAGATCTACACACATGCACGAAGCCGTTAAAAACAAAAGCTGTTCCCTTTTCTCAGGCCAAATTGGAGTCCGACCTAAACCATATATGTTCTGTAAAATATTTGACTGGCTGGTATTTGACACCGTATATTATATCTATCCTGTGAGAAAGTGATTCATGGAGCGCATCACAATAGTCTTGACGATTGTTAAAAATCTATGCACTATTGGGCCTTCACTGTGATTGGTGGTCAGTAGTTTTCCAGATACATGGATATACGAAGAGGATCTTGCAGCCATCAGTTGATAAAATATTACAATAGAAATCTCATTTGAAAATATCTACATGAGCGGACCAACTATTATAACTAAAATTTAACAACTTATCGGAAACCGGTCGCAAAAAATTTACATTCGTTTTCCAGCTACATGGATATCCTGTCAATATTCAAGCACCAGCAACGTGCTACAAAGCAGTTTTCGACGGTTTAAACCGGTTGCAAAAACCTTGCTTTCGTTTGAATGTGAACTATGGCAAAAAGATTAATCAAGTCGAACCGTTGAATGTCCATGCATATCACGCTCGTCTATTTTCCTCAAAACTACCCAAAAGCCTCCGCTTGATGATTTCAGATCGGAAAAACATATCGTAATACACGACTCTTGTTGAATAACCTCAATACATTTGTTCGCCAATAATGTATTTAACATGCCAAAAGCATAAAACATTATGTGATTTACAATTATACTTGCGTAGCAGATTCTTTTATGGTTTCAGGTCAACATACAGAATATCACATGTACAATCTAAGTTAAGGTTGACCAATAGTGTGAGGAATAGGGCAGAAGCGGGTTTATTGACAATGTATCCCAATCCATTGATTTTAGTACACCAGCCCCTTTCCTTTGTTGCTTTTATCACTTATGTGTCTACTATAGACACCCACGTCATCACATACTCATTGACACAGACAATTGACACGTTTTCATAACTCCTATTGGTTATTAAAAACTCATCATGTTCGTGTACTCGGACTGTACATAATCCAGATAGCATATTTAGTTCAGTTAAAACAAAAGTCATGTTTGTGGTGTCAAACAATGCAAATCTTCAATTCATCAACAAATGGCACATCGAGACCTTTGAACATTTGTATTGTTTGACTATCCTCTTGGAACAACAGTATATTATCTGTATAAAATCAAAACTAATTGCATTATAATATCAGTCATTTTTCGGAGTTACATCGAAAATAATGACTGGAACAATAGATTCCATTCTAGAGATTCATCACTTGGCCGGTAATTGATATTTCTTGGATAATTGAATTAATTGTCTGGTGAGATAAATATAATTAGGTGTATTTGTGTGTAGAGTGCTCGATCATCAGCGATCTATCATCTACAATATGCCTTTGTCTTGTGCTGATTGGTTACCAGACAAATTGCTTATCTGAAAAGGTAGTGTTTTTTTATTATCAGATTTCTATGATCGTATTTGAAAATAATCTTTCAAATTAAAACGGCATATTTGACTCTGTAGGTCAAATAATCATCATTTGATTCTTTGAAAGATCTGAGGAACTACGAATACCAACCAATCCATCAAGGTAGCTATTATTCCAACTGTCCAATATGTGCTTTTACTCTAATATTTTTTCCGTGACTTAATATAAAAATGCTTTTTCTGCCACCATATTTGGTAGTATATCGATCCACAGTTTTGTTGTTTCCTTTGTATTTGAGACCTGGTTTTAATCAACTATACATTTTCGTCTGACAATTCGAGTATTCATCAGTTAAAAGTTGGCCAATGCACCTACAGTGACTGTATTTGTAGGTTTCTTTGACAAAAAAGTACACAAATAAACAAGGTAGTCGTGCAGTCGGTGTGAGAATCACCATTACACAGCAAACGTTGCATCCCATTTTGATAAATATTTCTTTCAAAGAATAATGGTAGATCATCTGTCAGTCAAGTGACTTGGGGTGACCTCAATACAATTGTATAGCGAAGTACAATTTATTAAACCGCTTGAGTTACATCTCAGGATATAAAAACATTTGGTATGCTCTTCCATAGATAACGACGCCCTGTGTTTTTATGTTTATGTATGAATTGAAATTTTCTATTAGCATGAGTGTATCTGGCAGTGAAAAGCTAAACAATCTGTTACTTTCTAAACGTTTTTAAGACACACATTTGCTTACCGTTTTTCTTGAGGTTAGGTTGTACCATTACTTGGATCTCAATTCTCGATATGTAAACAACCGATATTTTCAACTTTTGAAAATCTTTGAATCGTCCTTTACAACCTTTAGCTGCAGATAACTGGTAATCAAATTCGTCTATGGAATATTGCTTAATTGATAGCAGCTTAAAACGGCTATGGGCGTTGGTCATTCACAACGCATTGGAATTGATTATTATTGCAGCATGAGTGAAAAAAACACCTATCTAGTATTTTTGTTTGGGCAAATAAGAAATAGCACAGAAAAAAATATTTCTCTGAGATAATAGTCATTCATTTTAAGATAAATCAATCCAATCAAATAACATCAATTTACTGTTGATCTAGCATATCACTCTACCACCAACGGAAATTGCTAGTCACATCAGTGATTTTTAAGGTGAAAGAAAAATAAATATTAAACAAATCACTATCTATAGGATACTGCCCGTTTTTAAACCAATTTTGAAAATGCCAAAAACCACGTGGAGCGAAAGACCTTGATGCTGATAAGCTTTGTTGGCCTGTCTGTCGTGTAATATATGATGTTAATTTTAGTGTCATATTTAGGTTTAGGTTAAAGGTTATATCAGGGTTATGTTTAGTGTTGCCTTACCGGTTAGTTTTAGGGTTAGGTTTAGGTTAACAGTTACCTCAGGGTTATGTTCAGTGTTTCCTTAACGACTAGTTTTAGGGTTAGGTTATCTCAGGGTATGTTTAGTGTTACCTTAACGGTTAGTTTTAGGGTTAGGTTTAGTTAAAATGTTATCTCTGGGTTATGTTTAGTGTTACCTTAACGGTTAGTTTAAGGGTTAGGTTAAGGTTAACGGTTATGTTTAGTGTTTCCTTAACGGTTAGTTTTAGGGTTAGGTTTAGGTAAAGGTTATCTCAGGGTTATGTGTAGTGTTACCTTAACGGTTAGTTTTAGGGTTAGGTTTAGGTAAAAGGTTATCTCAGGGTCATGTTTAGTATTACCTTAACGGTTAGTGTTAGGTTTAGGTAAAAGATTATCTCAGGGTTATGTTTAGTGTTACCTTAACGGTTAGTTTTAGGTTTAGGTTAACGGTTATCTCAGAGTTATGTTTAGTGTTGCCTTACCGGTTAGTTCTAGGGTTAGGTTTAGGTTAACAGTTATCTCAGGGTTATGTTCAGTGTTTCCTTAACGGTTAGTTTTAGGGTTAGGTTATCTCAGGGTAATGTTTAGTGTTACCTTAACGGTTAGTTTTAGGGTTAGGTTTATGTTAACGGTTATCACAGGGTTATGTTTAGTGTTTCCTTAACGGTTAGTTTTAGGTTAAAGGTTATCTCAGGATTATGTTTAGTGTTACGTTGACGGTTAGTTTTAGGGTTAGGTTTAGGTAAAGGTTATCTCAGGGTTATGTGTAGTGTTACCTTAACGGTTAGTTATAGGGTTAGGTTAAAGGTTATCTCAGGGTTGTTTAGTGTTACCTTAACGGTTAGTTTTAGGGTTAGGTTAAAGGTTAAGGAAACACTAAACATAGCCCTTAGTTAACCTAAACCTAACCCTTAAACTAACCGTTAAGGTAACACTTAACATAACCCTGAGATAACACCGTTAACCTAACCCTAAAACTAATCATTAAAGTTACACTAAACGTAACCCTGAGATAACCTTTAACCTAAACCTAAAACTAACCGTTAAGGTAACACTAAACATAACCCTGAGATAATCTTTTACCTAAACCTAACCCTAACCCTAACCGTTAAGGTGACACTAAACATAACACTGAGATAACCTTTAACCTAAAACTAACCGTTAAGGAAACACTAAACATAACCCTGAGATAACCGTTAACCTAACCCTAAAACTTATCATTAAAGTTACACTAAACGTAACCCTAAGATAACCTTTGACCTAAAACTAACCGTTAAGGTAACACTAAACAACCCTGAGATAACCTTTAACCTAAACCTAAAACTAACCGTTAAGGAAACACTAAACATAACGTCTTTTACAAAAAAAACGACCGATGAAAAAACGCACGATAACTGGATACAGTCCCTAACATCGATGCCACTAGCATCAAACGAAGACAAAATTTTTATCCTAGAATTAATTTGTGTGGGTTTTTTCCCCACAAAATATATTTTACGCCGGAATTTCTGTTGAAAAACTTAAAAAGATAATATCGTGTCTTGGAACTGAGCTAGTTGACTAGCTAGTCCTGTATTACTGGTATTATAGGTGTACCTCATATTGGTAAGGAATGTGGCATATGTCATGAACCTGGGCTCGGCTGGTTGTGTTTTCCTACAGGCAACTCTTGTAAGATTTCACACCTCCAGAGAACAGGTTTCAATCAGACGCTCTGGGTGCTTAAGATGCGTACACTGTTTATCAGTATTTTGGGCACTAGTTTATTTTCTCAACATGATGAGATAAACTATACCAAAATTTGAAATTGTTTCTGGCTGATCTATAATCTTGATGGGTTTATCCAACCTTTGTTTCTGTTTTATAATCTTGGTCAAAGTGTGATATCTAATGATACCTATATTTTGTATCATCTTCATATTGCATGCTCGATAAGATGACGTCTTAATAATCAACTGTGAGAACTATTGGGAACAAAAATAATTTATATATACGCCGAAAATACTAGCTCATTTGGTCGATGATAGGGGCAATGACAAATAATGTATCACCAAAACACTGACTTTCAGTCCCCAAGCACATGTTTCAGTATTTGAACAAGTGTGACCATTCCTTCGTCGTCGGTACAATTGTTTCTAATAAAACCGCGATCTTTTGTAGTTCTGAACTTCTGTTTCTCTGTCTTTAGTTAGAAAAAAAAACCTGAGAAAAAAACTACCCCCGTTTCTTTACATAAAGTAATAGTAATACCACCAGGTTGTAGTTGTCTGAACACTCGCTAACGATTCAGTCTATATTCGTAGTTTTAAGAAAAACGTCAGAATGCGAAATAAAATGGTAAATTCCCATTTGGAAAGATTTTGTAATAAAGACATTGAGTTATTGCACATTTGGTGGGTGTGCAGTGCAGAGATAAGGAACGTCATGGTCTCTTTATTAAATTATTTCTTCAAACATCGGTGTAGAAGTGGATATTAATGATTGGATTTATGGGCAATAAAATTTGATGTGCATAAGGTGCTCTTTATTCCAACATCTTTGATTTATCTATCAATTCATTTTATCGTTTTTCTCTAACTAAGTAGACTATTCATATTCTGAAAGAAGTGTTCATTTGCACACCATATGCTTTCAAACCTCATCTCAGAGTGCTTTAATACCCGGATTCTCATTACCCTGGCTGTCCAGAATATGGCATCGTTTAACTGTCAGTTACAGGGCGTACAACGTAATGGATCTAGTTAACGAACACAAATCAACTTTAGATGATGGCTTAAATGATATTTGTAGTCTGATGTTTGTGATTCTTGTTTTATAATTTAAGCATAATTAAAACACATGCCGTCGCCTACAATTTTCACCTCAAAATTGTACCATTAAGCGTATTCGACTGGACATTTTCGTTAAGCACGGTTGTCTTTGTCTATCTGAAAGCCTTACAGATTAAACGGAGAATAAATCGAACTTAACGTACTTAACGAAACTTCCCGAATGTATCAGCCAAACAAAATTCTAGACAACAGCTTCACGTACATGTACCTGGCTTAACACAAACGTCCAGTCTAATGCGCCTATTTGCCACCTTTTATGATGAGTGGACAAAAGGGTTTTCGAAGGCAATGGTTATTTCCCCTGAAATTGTATGAAGCAAAATGATGCTAGCATGCTCTACTATCGGCAGCGCTAGTGTTTGTCTTCGGTCAGAGCTGGACAACCCTTGTAAATCTCTCGCTTATATGATGCAGACATATTGCTGTTGTTGTAGCATTATTTCCCCTGCACATTGGGCTGGGAAGAGAATATTTACAAAATTAATCCCAAAGGATTTCAATTGAGCAGAGAGAAATTATTGAAGTAGAACCGATTTAACCCGAAGGCTCTTAATAGAAGAATACAAAATAACCAAATTTGAGCTTTATCTTACCTCTTTCTAAAGCAATTTAATTTTTCTTCTATTTTCCACAACAAAGGAGTGTCTCTTCATAATGAGGTCAGTTGAATAATTACACACAGCGTGAATGTCAAATTAAATTGGCCATCAAAAAAGAGTCAAATTCTCGATGAAATAGATAATAATTTGGTATATACTTGAGAATGCGTTCTATTTTTAGCCCACCATCATCTGATGGTGGGCTTTTCTGATCACTCTCATCCGTGGTCCGTCCGTCCGTCCGTTAGTCC
>JAVFBX010148159.1:0-15348 GCA_034783855.1 Mopalia kennerleyi
CTTTGTTCGCAACTGGGATGTCTGCTCATTCGCTTAAACGATTCTTGGAGTCGGTATGAAAACTGATTTTTTTCATCTGATCATATTGTTGTCTGTAGTCTGCATAATGTAGTATGTTCTATATTCATACAATTTTTTTTGAACTTGGTTTTTAAATTATTATTTTTCTGTTATTTGTACAGGAGTGAATTTGAATCCTGGGAACCACACGCCGACCGTTTACCATCTGTAGAGAATTCTGGAAAAGTAAGAATGGTGATTGTAACCACCAGAGGGCGCAAGGAAGCCGGATACACCAATCAAAATGGAGACGGCTATGATTTCGTTTCAAGGATTTTCACCCCTTGGTCAGGTTTTGCAGAGGATCCTGTAACGGGTCAGTATACCTGTGGAGAGTGAACTGACTGTAAAGATTGCCTACTTGGTGTAATTCCATTATCCACTTTTAAAACATTTGTCTTTTTGCCGATGTTTGGTTCCTAAAAGATTATAACTGTATGGTTTAATTTCCATCCACAGGTTCTGCGCACACAATTCTAGCAAAGTTTTGGAATGACATTCTGAACAAATCCCGGCTATACGGTAATAACATTTTCGTAACTTATATTTCTGTGGGTAAGTGAGTTAGGTACACGATTGGCTTTCCATTCACTTTCTCGCGTTACTTGTCATGTACAGACTTTACGGTCAGGCGATGTTTTACCTAGAATAAATCAGAATAAAGCCAACACCTTAATGGTGTTATCCTGTCTGTATAAGGAATCCGATGGTATAACTCACTCAAGTATAGGCCTAGTCGACATTAATTACCAGAAGCATCAATGGTCATTTTTTTTTAATTTCATTTTAAATTGTAGTTTATCTTCATTTTCAGTTCGACAGTGTTCTCAACGACCTGGTGACCTTTGGTTGGAGGTCAAGGGTGACAGATCAGACGTCAAAGGTCAAGCTATTTTGGTCATGGCATCACAATTAATATTGTGATCACTGGTGTTCTTCGCAAATTTGGATTATAATTGAATGACAATCAAAATTGCTTTTTAAATATACATAAGAAATAAAATAATATCTATATATATATATATATGTTCTCAAATGTATTCACTATAAATTATAGTTGATTTTCAAGCTGATTCTACGGATGCCAAGAAAGGTAACTCCTATATTAACAAAAGATTAATTGATGAGACTTATCTCCCTTGCCTGCCATCTGGTATGGTATCTGCTGTTCCTGAAAGGATACCCAGGATAAAACTGCTGTAGGTTGGGTTATCTTTATCGCACAGTTATTTGGTTAACATAACCACGTGACAGAGTTACAGCTGGAATTAATTTAGCATGGGTGAATAAACCAAAATTTATGTAAACAATAGCGATTGTTCAGTGTAAGACAGCTGTCTAAAAGCTGGTAAAACAAACCCACAGTGCTTTCCATCTCAGTCACAGATTATACCATCATCTGTAGTGTATTGGCTTTAATGTTAAGTAGGCTTGCAATATTCACTCATCAACCCTTACCTTTCAAGAATTTGTGATAATACTGGAAAGTGAAATAATGATGATATCGATATAAATAATCGATCAATCAAGCGAAATTTTTTTTATGGACTCTTACATTCGTGTATAAGATAGTGAGTTGCAATGCTACGGCTAGGGTGTGCTTTTAGCCGGTTGCTGGAGTCTATGCGGAATTCTTGCTTTAATTCGACTTACTCGTTAGTTCTGAATTAGTTAATGTTTCCACTTATCGATATACCTTTAAATGCCACACAAAGCCATATTTAATGAAACATTCTGCAAGGACATCACATACGTTCTATTGTTGTAAATGATTGAACATTAAGGGATGGACATTAAAAAAACAACCAACAAATGCCATAAACAAGATCTTTTTCTTACCATAAACTCCAGATTAAATAAGCGGCCAGAAGTTAGCAGCGGATTCGTTATTCGTGATTGGTTATTCGAATCCCGCCAAATAAATATATATATATATATGAGAATCAGATTATCAGAGTAACCCGAACAATTAAACACATCTGTGGGTAATTTCTCTATAGAAAATACGTTACTGATTAGTGTACCTGCACCCTGTGGACAAAAATCGTAGGCTTTTGCTGGACTGACAAGTCGTGATCGTTCTGATGGAGCCTTTGTAGCTCAGTTGGCTTGCAAGCAAAATTGTTGCTTGACGAGTTTTCATTGGCAGCGCCGGTGAGGGCACGATGGGCCAATGTCGTGCCATTCGTCAGCCGACTATGTGGTTGGACGATTTGTCAGCTGAATAATTGGTTTCAGTTGGGCTATTTGTCAGCTAGCTATGTGGTTTAAGCGGGGTCATTTGTAAGCTGATTATGTGGTTTAAGTTGGACCATTTGTCAGATGATGTGGTTTAAGTTGGACCATTTGTCAGCTGACTATGTGGTTTAAGTTGGACCAATTATCAGCTGACAATGGGGTTTAAGTTGGACCATTTGTCAGCTGACAATGAGGTTTAAGTTGGACCATTTGTCAGCTGTCTATGTGGTTTAAGTTGGACCATTTGTTAGCTGAATAATTGGTTTCAGTTGGACCATTTGGCAGCTGACTTTGTGGTTTAAGTTCGACCAATTGTCAGCTGAATAATTGGTTTCAGTTGGACAATTTGTCAGCTGCCTATGTGGTTTAAGCGGGGCCATTTGTCAGCTGACTGTGGTTTAAGTTGGACCATTTGTCAGCTGACTATGTGCTTTAAGATGGACCATTTGTCAGCTGACAATGTCGTTTAAGTTGGACCATTTGTCAGCTGACTATGTGCTTTAAGGTGGACCATTTGTCAGCTGACTATGTGGTTTAAGTTGGGCCATTTGTCAATTGACTGTGGTTTATGCACTTTTGTACTTCACTTTCTTGGTTTAAGCGGGGTCATTTATCAGCTGACCGTGGGTTTAGCAGGGTTATTGGTCAGCTGAATATGTGAGTTTAGACCATTTGTCAACTGACTAATTGTTTAAAGTGGAGTCATTTGTCAGCTGGCTATGTGGTTTAAGTTCGATCATTTGTCAGCTGACTTTGTGGTTTAAGTTGGATCATTTGTCAGCTGACTTTGTGGTTTAAGTTGGATCATTTGTCAGCTGACTTTGTGGTTTAAGTCGGACCATTTGTCAATTGACTGTGGTTTATGCACTTTTGTACTTCATTTTCTTTAAATGAATAGATTTCTCTGTTGGGTTGGGTTGAAGTTTATTTTCTGCTTTATTTTGCTTAACCAGTTGACTTTGCTAAAGATGGACCATTTCTCGGCTTTGTTTGGCTTAAGCGGGTTCGGTAGTCTGGTTGATGTCGGACCATCTCTTATAATTGGTTCCCTTTCTCCGTTTTAAGTTGGACCGTTTCCCTGCTTCGATTGGTTAAAGCAGTTTCATTTCTCGGTTGACTTTTTATTCCGGACCATTTTTGTTTGCTTTTATTGGCTTAACAATTCTATTTCTCGGTTTACTTTCGTTTAAGCTGGACCATTTTATGCTTTAATTGGCTTAAGCAGATCCATTTATTGGATGGCTTAGCTGGACCATTTTTCTACTGGCCAAATTTGTTTAAGCTTAAACATCATTTGTATGCGAACATCAAGTTTCTACAGAAAATGAACGCTGAGTTGGTTTTCATTACAAAGTATTTGACAGATTTATTTCCCCGATATGCTTATTGTCCTTAATGACTGGCCATGTCAATGTGGAGAGACGATAACACATTGCCCCAAGCACAGACGCTGTACTGACAGTTTTCACGAGGGCGAGCCAGTCTGAACGTCATCCATACTCAAACCACCTGGCCAAGGCACAGCTGAAATTTCGTTATCTATATCGAAAGCTGGCCTGGTTGTCACTGAATGCTTTATTTGTCTACACATTGACAAGCTATGAAAAAGCCGTGCTTTGAGATTTGAAATATTGTATGTATGAAGTAGGCCTACATGCTGCCAGGTGTTGGGAGTAGCTAGGTTAGCTATGTGTTTGCGTTCAGTCCGACCTCAGCGCTCATTTCGTCTAGTCTGTTTACCATAAAGCCCTATGAAATATATAGCGTCTAATATTTAATGTTTGTTCATGCAAATCGCAGCCAGTCACCATTGAGTCTGTTAGGCTGTCAAAAGAAGTCTCGGATTTAGAGCCCCATTTAACCAGGTGGCCGAATATTTATAATCATCAGAAACTAGTTTTTAGAGGGAGAACTTTTCCCATGCATTTTTTTCTCTTTTGACTGTCAGGGTTTGTAAAGGTGGCACGGCGAGCGATTGTCTCCTCTGCACAAAAGAGACCGGCCTGACGACCGCCATACGTTTTGTTCCGTCTGTAATTGCCACGGCCTGATTGTTGTAAGATATTGCATTGTAGCGCCGGCTGTGACAAAATAGACCTTATTCACGCTGGGCCATCGATTAAAGGAAAAGAAAGGGTGAGCGGGAGCGAGCGTCCTGGGTTGTATTGATCAGACTAGCTGGTGTGTGGGGGAGCACAGGTGGTTGGCCAGCCAGATCGAATAACCAGGCAATGGGAAAGCAACAGTTTGGACTCGTCCCCGTGGGGGTGTCAGCCTTTTGCTAAAAGCTCTTTAAATCTCAGCCGACTTTTTGCGGCTATGGAATTGGATAAGAATGAGATCTTTGAGGTTTTCTGTTACTAACTGTCACTAGTTTAGATAAATAAATTATGGTTGTTAATCTCGTTCATTATCAGCTAATTGATCGGGGTAATTAGATAACAATGGAGACCGTTAAAGGGCTAATAGTCTGTTTATACGGTCTCCAATTCTGGGAGGGAACCCATGGCCTAATAAATTACCAGGTGATAGAATAAATTCGCCAGGTTAAAACCACTCTCCATTTACAACACTGGCCATGACAATAAGACTAACTATAGTCTTATAGTGCGTAAACTACATGGGTACATCATTAATGTTTTTACGGATTTATTTTTATTTTTTTATTTTATTTTTTTAATTGGTTTGTCTTGTATGTATATAGTGAGAATAATAAATGTAGATCCCTTATGTAATACAAACCCACCCTTACCACAAATTGTAGCTCTTAATCTTTATTCCAGTCTGGCAATGGTTTTTTGTGTCTAGAACGTCATTCTGTTTCCAGGACAAAATGGAAAGGGGTCAGAATTGTAAGCTTATAGCCTTATACTGCAAATATTAGCAAAATTGTCCAATTTAACCATTGTCAAAAGATAAGTATATCTGGGGGTCGTTCGCATAGCTTTTTCGAAATCTTGCAACGTAAATAAAACCCAGTCTCCCATGGAGAATCAGGCCACCATATATCCTGGTGATTTGCTTAAATTTATTATTGTTTATCTTTATTGGTTTTGAAGTAAATTAGATTAAAGCGTGGAGGAACAGAGTAATATTGATCGGAATACGGTGCTTGTGTGTCTAATCTCATAACACTACTGTCTTCATTCCTTAAGGATGCCGTGGACTTCGATTTCCCAAACTTCATGGACGTATAAACTGATCTAACAGCGAGATATTAAACATAATGCTCGAACAAACGGTCGTTTTCTCTCGGATAGGCTCGGTGATAAATGGCAGGGCTGGCCATCTAATCGACACTACAAGCTACAAGACCATTTTTTGCTTCATCTCTCTGAATGGATGAGTTATGAAGCTATTTGGGCTTTACGCCTTGCTTATCGGATAATGACTTGAGCGAGGGAAAATCCTGATAATTTGTAGGGAGAAGTGAATAAAGCTGGCGGTGTTTCTGGGCAGCAGTCTGACTGAGAGAGTCGACTTGATGAACTTAGCCTGTAATATCGCCTGATTTACGATAAGCTCTCTCCATCCACTGTGATAACACCCCAGACTTGTTAAGAAGAATCGTTAATCGATAATCTCTCTAAACAAATTTCTACCCAATTTCTCTTATCTGAATAACAAAGTATAAACGCAGTGCTACCTATTGGGACTTGATGTTCTCTTTGTCGATATGTAACTTTACAAGGTTTCCTATCTTACAATGTCTCGGACTACACTGGCACAAGAACAATCGATACAACCGGAGAACTTCTCCAGCTGGTTTCCCGCGATGATTCTTCATGGTTAAACCTCTGTACCGCTCACACTTAGGCACACAATTGTGATATAAGATAAATATCATCAAGTGTGGCGAGATATAGTAAACAAACAAATAAACAACGGACCAGGCGTGCTGTGTAGTAGGTACATGTTTATGGGATAGAGCTGTGCAGAAAACAATAGCTTACTAGTCTTAGTTACATGCACCAAGGCCTGGGGTTATGACATGTGTAATAGATTGCCTTATTTCTGTGTCAGTTATTCCATTACCATAGAGCTAAGATACACCAGGACAACCTGCTGGATTTGGGGTGGGTCCCCACAACTCAGCCAGATTCAGCTGGCAAAATATAGCACGTAAGTAGGAGAGAGAGAGTCCCTATCCCTCTCCCATCCTCCCCCTGAACACCACTCCGGCTCGTTTGTTTTCTCCAGATTGTTACCCTATATGTAATACAATCAACACTACATTCAGACCCACCGCATTCGATTTAGGAACGAGATGAAATCTACTTTATCCTTTATACAGATTTTTTTCTCTTCTGACTAATTGTGCTATTAAAATGATGTTGCCTGCAGCTGTGTACACGACTTGGTGAAGTTTAATTAAAATAGTTTCTGGGGCCTGAAGGCAGTGCTATCTGAGGTCGGACAGATGGTTAGCGAGTCTCAGGCGAGTCGACCACTTTAGCAGGCCAGCCACAGACGCCGGGGATTTACTCGATAATGTCCACTCGTCATCACTCAATTACTTTGGATCATCGCTCAGAAACATTAACCGTTAAATACGTCGAGGTGGATATAGCCTAGTTATATTTAGCAGGCTAGTTAAAGACTTGTCAAATCTGCTGAGCAGACAAGAGGGTATCGAGCTGATCCATGCTGACACCCCCACAGATGAATGGAATGGACTAACCACTCGAGCATTAGATCACATATTGAGTTTGCTCAAGGAACAAGTAAAACGCTTGTATTCGGCCACCTGGCGGTGCTATTATTGTGGGCTATATAAAAGTCGAATAAAAACACCCGTTTTCCAATTTTCATATTCTAATTATTTCTGGCCAGCTGAAGTATCGAGCTGATTGTTGCTGCTCTAGTACTGGATATTATATAGCGTGGTATCCTAACGCAGCCATGGCTTGCAGGCGGCACCTACTCAAATAGCCTCTATGAACGATAGCCATCTGAAGGGGATTAGTCAATAAATAACACGCATCTAAGGAATTCTTTAACATTTAACATCTGGCCACGGCGGCGAAGAGAGGCGGGCTGGCAGGTTGAGCCCTCTGGCAGTCAGTTCTCCTATCAGTTAGCGAGCGGATGGCTAGCAGTACATCCACCTGTGAAGCGAGTCCCGGGGAAAGTCCCGACCACACTGAATCCCCAAACAAGAGAGACATGTCGACGAGAAAAAACAAGAGAAAACTCAGTGAACCTCGCCGTAGAAGTGACATTTCAATGAAACGTATATGTGCTAAGAGCCCGGGTAGTGTTTCTGATCACAGTGTAATTAGTGATGTATCAGACAGTCCGCCCAAAGAGGACCCACCTGACACCCCAGACCCAGGATTCTTACTTGACCGGGGAGAGTCCTCGCAGGGCCCACCAGGAAAGACCACCACGCCCTTGTCATTCGCGGAAAGGGTTAGTTGTATGGTCCCCAATCTTTACTTTCCTACTGGACTTGGTAGAAGTGCGGAAGCTTTTGGAATTCCCATGCCTTATGAGGCGGGAGGATTTGATCCAAGAAGATCTTTGGATCCTCACCATCGACTACCTGGAGATTACCACAGTCTGGGCGATTGTGAAGACGAGGACGGACCGGAAGATGATGATGACTCGACTTCCAGGGGTAAAAGACCCCGGAAAAATTATAAAAACATGACCCGAGAACGCCGGATAGAGGCAAATGCTAGAGAACGGACTAGAGTTCATACAATTAGTGCTGCTTTTGAAAGTCTGCGACGAGCGGTTCCATCATATTCATATAATCAAAAACTGTCCAAACTAGCCATTCTTAGGATTGCGTGTACTTATATTATGGCTTTAGGTAAATTAGCTGATGTAGACTACAGTGTTGATGGTAACCCAATGGAATTCCCGGAGTGTGTGGACTTATGTACCAGGACAATACAAACAGAGGGAAGAGCAAGGAGGAGACACTAATTTGGAACTTTCCGTTAATGAGTGTAATCGTCTTACTCTAAACTTATATAAGTGAAGGCATAGTCTGTGGCTGAACAATGGATTGAGTAGATAACATGTGTATGACAGACGACTCTCTGGCGCAGTGTGTGTCAATATGAGTATTTGTTAGCTCGGTCCAGCAATGTGGCACCTGGGAGACAGCCGCCATCGGGACTGGTTGTCGTGGCCCAGAGAGACATACGTCTCCTGATGTTTGCGACTCACGATTTGAACTATTTTATTGGGCGTGTGAAGGGCTCATTGTGGAGCATGTCTTCGATACTCCATGAAAATAAAGTGTCATTACATACGTTACATTTAGTCCGACGTCAAAGTTGACATGGTATTTTTAAGAGTATGCTTGGCGATGGTGGAATTCGAGAGTTTACATACCACCCCATGAGGCTTAGAGTGATTATGTAGAGGTAAGGAGTGCCTGGAATAACTGACCTCTATTCATAATGTAACTCAAACATATTTTTACCACCATTGTGAATGGACATCCGGGAAACTTCACGAAATGCTCCTGACAGAAATAAAAACTGCTGATCTTCGAGTTTTTTTTTTTTCAAATTGTATTTTCATGCAATGTGATCGTATTAATTGTGCTTTTAGACCTTTGTGGAGTTACTGCCAGTTTACTTTATAAAGACAACTATCTGTGATCACCGGGTTAATGCCATGGAGTACCAATAATATTATCATTATATTTTCTCTATTTTCTGTTATATTTCATAGAGCTTAAGTTCTATCTCGTTTTGTTGAGTTTGTGATTGATATAGAGATATATACATATACAAAATTATATATAAACATGCATATATAAATTGATAAAGAGCTACATTTCTTGGTAAAATTTATCGTTTGTTCTCGTTTTTTTGTGTTCTTGTTGTCAGTTATTTCTGAATATGTAAATATATTTTATCCGGGATCAGTTTCTGTAACCTTATTAGCTGGCTGTCTCCGTCTGTTTGCTTCCCTGCTGTGTCTCTATGATCTATTCCGAACTTACGTTTAATTCTCAAGGAGATTGAGTTTGAACGATATTGTAATGTTAACTATGATATTCAGCATATCGGTTTACCCATAGGACCCTAAAACGCTGTCTCGTTCCGCACTCAGATTTTTCATTCAACATTAGGGTATCTCTGAATCCGACCATTTGCTCCCAATTTCACATCCGCCACAACTGTTTCTGACAGCTGTTCCCGTATCACTAAAAAAAAGGTGTGCATCCGCCTCAACTCAAAAATTATTTTGGTTTAATGTTCGCATCTTAAGCCAATAAAACCTTCCAGTATAATAGAGGCCGATGAAGGCGAACTTGTGGGAATAAAATGCACTAATTACATGCTGTTAACTGTGTTAACATTTAATCTGTACTTTAGATTATTATGTTTCTAGACGGAAAGATATATAAACCGGTATTTAAATTTTATTATCCGAGTCAATTAACATAGAATACGATTTTGTTCTGCCGCAAAACTATTTGAAAGAGTATCATCCATCCAAGTTCAAAAATCGTCACCAAAGTACATGTATCTTTCTTCAATGGACTTGGTTTATTCACAAAGTGTCATACCTAAATTGTATCTTTCTTCAAAAGACTTGGTTTATTCACAAAGTGTCATACCTAAAGCGTATCTTTTTTCAAAAGACTTGGTTTATTCACAAAGTGTCATACCTAAAGCGTATCTTTCTTCAAAAGACTTGGTTTATTCACAAAGTGTCATATCTAAAGCGTATCTTTTTGTAATGGACTTGGTGTATTTACAAAGTGTCATAGCTAACTGAAGAAAATGCAGCATGCGAACAGTTATTTCACAGATATGTATAGAAAATTACTTATACGTTGAAACAATTTTGAAAATGTACATTTTCGACTTGAACCCATTGATTGAAGAATTATTGTTATAAGAGTTCTTATACTGCGTCCCTGGTTAACCCGTAAACCTGTTGCAGTTCTGTTCATCGAGGCGTGGTTGCCAGATATCCTGAGTACGAAATATCGTTTGTTATCAGCACTGCCTTCTGGCTCTTTTCACACCCCGTTGACCCCCGCCCCACCCCCCACACACACGCAGAGAGATACTAGCTAACCAAACCATCGATCCGAGTCGATACTATCCGGGTGTACAGTAGAGAAACAGAAAAGCGATAGATTAACGAAATAGTCATAGGGTAACAATAGTATCCGCATTGTGATATAGGATATAGTAACTGGGTAACATAGTATCCGTGCAGCAATAGTATTGGGACTTTTTAAACTTAATAGCTCTTTGAGCTGAATAAAAAACAAGTAAATTCCATAGGTGAGTTAAAAACTTAAAATTCAGGAACAAATCTCGTCCTGTCTCAATCAATACTTCGCCTGTCAAAGTTCATGCACCTCCTTTTCAAACTTGTTACACATCCTGTAAAATCCTGCTGTTAAAATTACGTACATATCCTGTCGAAACGTTTACAGTTACTTCAGTCAAAATTCTTACACTTGTCAACATAAATACTACTCCTGTCCAAAATCATACACATCCTGTCAAAATAAATACTTTTCCTGTAAAAATGTGTGTCTATCTGTGAAAACCTACATCCACCATGTCCCAGCTAAACCCATCCTGCCAAACCATCTTATCCTGTCATCTACTCATTTTGTTAAATATATAATCCTTTACCAAAACCATACGTACGAAAACCCACACTTATCTTATTAAAATCCAATCTTACCCCGTCCATACAAACTAATAATGTGAAATCTTTCTTCAATTGAAACTGTCTGGTCTTGGAATAGCTTACCGTCTCTACAAGTTACATTTATCCTGTTAAATTCTACATTCACTTAATCAAAGACCTATACTCATTCCGTGAAAGCTGCC
Organism: Mopalia kennerleyi; assembly: GCA_034783855.1. Taxonomy (NCBI): domain Eukaryota; kingdom Metazoa; phylum Mollusca; class Polyplacophora; order Chitonida; family Mopaliidae; genus Mopalia; species Mopalia kennerleyi. The sequence goes on from JAVFBX010148159.1 coordinate 11,127, forward strand.
ATGCCATCCTACACTCATCCTGCCAAAACCTGTACATATCCGGTCAAATTCAATACTCATCCTGTCATCACATCCTGACTTACATTGTTAAAACTTACACTAACACCCTCAAAGTGCCCAAACCTGTGGGCCTACTAATCTTGTCCTCGCGTATGTTCATCCTGACAAAAGTTATATTCATCCTGACAAAAGTTATATTCATCCTGGCAAAAGTTAAATTCATCAGTGACAAAAGTTATATTCATCCTGGCAAAACCAATATTCATCAGTGAATAATAATTTTTTGTGTCTTTTAGAAAGTGAAGATAAACACCAGGTCAAAATCTGCGCTAACCCTAATCGAAACCGCCATTCCTCAAGGTATGCGCCCCTCTTGTCTTTGCTCATCCCTTCGTAATAAGTTTCCTCTAATTAAGTTAATGGCACAAATGGTTATAGGAACCGTTTAATGTAACATCCCACTAATTTGGCCTAAACGAGTATGAGGGAGCGGATTAGGACATCGAATCTCGGGTCACACACTCTTCCATCAGTTTTTTCAGACAGGAGAATGCGCCAGAACGAGACTATATTCTACCAATCTGTTAAGTATTGATAAGTTAAACTCTACAAACATCTAATTCGATCAGCTTATCAAAGAGCTACAATCGGCTATTCTAATTGTCTCTCAAATTTTCAGCATTTTGGCATAAATTGTATACTTGACTCAGAGCTTCTTTAAACTGACCGATCACAATCCAAACCTTTAAAGAACTATGACGGAATGATCAGCCATCAACGATTCAATATATATGCTTGTTTTGGTGGGAAGGACGCAATGATCAATGATCATAATATATGAGAATTAGGTATAAACATTTCAGTGTGGTCAAGCCGTGGTGAAAATTTATTGTCTACCGATACTGTAGTAGTGGGGGACTTAGAGATGCTACTCGGCATCCGTCTGTCCTTCCGTCCGTCCGGCGGGTGGTTGGAGGGAGCTTCATGTTGCCCTGGTGCTCTCAGAGCTAATGGGAAACAGGAAGCCGATCTGTTTGTGGTGTCTGTATTGCGTCCTGTTATTGTCCCGTCCTGTCTTTGTTTGTTGCCAATGGTGTGAGGTTGGTTTTCTTCACCCATTGGGTTGGCACGTTGTCATATAAGTGAAATACCCTTAAGTACGACGTTAAACCCCAATCAAACAAACAAACAAACAATCGATTTGGAATTTCAAGATCGTCATTTTTAGACAAACTTAGTCTCCAAGGTTCCATTTTCATCAAAACTTCATACACATGATATATATTTATTGATTGGATGGATTGCGGGTTGATGCCATACTTAAGGCCATTTCACTTACAGGACGGCATACCAGCCCAATGGGTAAAAGAGACCAACTTCAACCATGATGGCAACAAGCACAGCACAGTAAAGACATCGGCTTCATGTTGTCGCTTAGCTCTGAGAGAAATAACAATTTTGCTGGTCTCCATCAGTTAAAAATCAAATATACGGTGTTTATATACTTTGCAAAAGAATGTAACCGTACAAACAGGTAGATTTGGTGTGAAACTAACCACATGGGTGGAATATACAATATTACACGTCATAAATTGAGAAGTAGTATTCTTAACTTCTTGTTATATATACCACCTCAGTATGAGGAAATATGATGACTGGAGACCTGTCGATGATTGGGGTAGGGTTGGTTATATTGCTTGAACAAATCGATCAGAGGTGGTAGCTAACTTATACACTAGCCCCATTGTGTAGCCAGTTGCATTGGTGAAGGCTTAAATTCAACACTGCTTTTAAATAATTTGTTGCATTTGGATTTTTTGGGCTATATTTCACACAGAATTTATCATGATTTCAGGAATGAAAATCTATTAAATACACAATGAAAAGATACAAGCTCTTAATATTATGAGCCAAGTATTAAGCCGGATTTTGTTTTCATCCGAAATGTGCTTTTGGACACATAATACTGTTAATTGGACACCTGGAATTGCTTGTGTTAAACATTGCTAGCCAAACATACGGATGTCCGTTATTTATTCAACAGAATTGTACAGGTGGGTGTAAAACAGGTTTGAATTCTTTGATGGGCACCATTAATTTTGAGTTAACTTCACACCTCTGCTGCAACTACTAAATATATCATTAGGTAATCCTAAACGTAAAGCTATAAATAATAGAAATCTGTTAAGAAAAGATAATTCTTTCAATGAACTACATTATTATACTGTTTTCGTAGAAAACTATTTCATAAAAAGCTGATGAATTTAACCCCGAGTTTATATAAAGAGCATGGTCAAAAATTTTCCAAGGGAGATAATTCATTCTCTTAAGTATCACAAACATTTCAAACATAGGGTCAGAAGTTTTGGTGATTTCAGATTTGCAGCTTGTCTTGATGCTTGAAACTATTCCAAGTGTGATATTGATTGCACCAGGGTATGGTCTTGCCAATTTTGTCCCTCCAAGAGTTTCCTTTCCCCCTCTTTAAAGTCTACTATTCCTCCTAGAATAACCTGATAAAATCATCAGACAGAAATATTACCGCGGACAAATTCCACAGCTTGACCAGGAAAAGGAGTCTATAGTTTATAGATGGTGTGTTTGATTGGGGTTTAGTGCCAATTATACCATACCCAGTTGTATTGCCCACATTTCATTCTGCCTTACTTTAAAATATGGTGGAAAACCAGACGGAAACCCCATTAGCCACCCCCACTACATCTTCCTATACAAGGGTCAGTATGTGTAAGACAAGACTTCCACATTACTATCCCTTGCTGTAATTCGAAGGGAAAACGTGGCAAAAATGTCATTGGACTATGGTAGAAACACGTAGGCTGATCAAAAAGGCGTTCACACGTCAAAGTCCACAACAAACAAGCGTGGCGCCACTGCCAATTGACATGTCTGTGATGACATCAGGACTCGTTAATGGGACTAATATCGTGCATGTATATTACATGTATGGCCAACTTGTCATCCTGTGTTTAGACCGCCTTTCTCTTCTTCCAATCTGATTTGGTAGAGTAAAGAGAGGTCATCCAAAAGTAGCTGTTGTCAACTCTAGCTAACTCAGGTTTTATCGCCTATGGAGGCAAGGTAAGAGAGGAACAGGCTCAATGCGACAATCTTTTTTTTCGCCTTGTCTCGGGAAGATGCCCCCCACTACAGCAGGAGCTAAAATGTGGGACTCGCTTATACACCAGAGATTTACAGAGGGATTTGAAACGGTGATCGTTACATCAAAGGAAGATCTGTAGGCTGACCTGCTAACCACTAACCAATAGGCTACATACTGATAACACCCTGTTCACATATCGCTTTGTTTCAAGCAGTCAATCAGTTTCTACTGGTCCGTGGAGGAATATTAATTTAAAATCCTGCAACTCTGTAACTTCTTCTGAGTACGCCATTGTAACTCAGTCTTTGGCTATTGAATACAAGGAATTCAGAGCAATATTTTTTTTGCTGTTTGGTTCAGTTGTAGGATTGGACAAGAGAAATGTCACCTTTCAATCTTTCCAAATATGTATTATATTAGAAATAGAAGAAATAGGGGTTGTACCAGGAAGTATAATGAATTGCGTAGATAACAAGTGAAATTGCCTTGAATGTAGCCTTTGACACAAATCAATCTATACACAAGTACGGGTATTTCACCTATACGATGGCGGTGTACTCCAACAATAATTGACACTAGCACGACAAAGATGTGATGCTTTTCCATAATGATGGAAAGTTCATTTTCCTCCAGTGCTAAGTAAAACCAAACTGCCCTTAACCAGAGGGCCCACCAAAATACAGAGGAGGACAAAAGATCTGCATCCCGTTTTTCATGTTCAGTCAATTAAATGTGGCCTGAAGAAAAACGAAATGAAAAAGTTTAATGAAACATTCGGATACACTTTTGTGTAGGGAGTCGTCGAATACCACAGCCCAAAACCAGTATTAATGGAGAATGAAATGATTATGAAAATAGTAGAAATGTTTATTACTTAACCGGTATCACAGTTACAATGGAATCTCCTCGTATGAACAGCTGATTAACATGCCGTGTCAACTCTTTAGGCTGAGAGAATTGTTTTTTACTGGAGGTAGTTTGTTTAATATTTGAGGGTTCATCTAATGTCAATGCCTTCATGGGTAGTCTTTCACTGTCAGATTCACTTTCACTCTTTTGAGATTCAGGTAACCGATTAACATCCTCTCCAGTCTTGCAGGT
>JAVFBX010148267.1:0-15346 GCA_034783855.1 Mopalia kennerleyi
AGTTTGTTCAGCCCTCCTTCAAACCAGTACAGTTTGTTCAGCCCTCCTTCAAACCAGTACAGTTTGTTCAGCCCTCCTTCAAACCAGTACAGTTCATCAGCCTTCTTAAAAACAGTACAGTTGATCTGTCTTTTTTCAAATTGATCCCTCGGCTTCCTCGGTCGATCGTAAGAGGCAAGAAAAGAGGAGGAGCTTTCCATTGCCCTGGTGTTCTCAGATCTAAAGGGAAACAGGAAGCTGATCTGTTTGTACATTTTATTTTTTTCTCCGTCGTCATCTTAGTGAAATACCCTTGAGTACGACGTTAAACACCAATCAAACAAACAAACAAACAAATCTTTCAAATTGATACATTTGATCTGTCTTCTTCAACAACAATACAGTTGATCAGTCCTCTTTAAAAACAATACAGTTGTACGTTCACCCTATTTCAAAACAATACATTTCATTGGTCATTTAGTACATACCATATGTTAGATGAAATAACTTAGACCAAAGTGATAATTGGACTTGATGTGTTACAGACTTTTGTTTTCTACTATGTTCTTCTTTCCGGAACAAATGATCAGAAAAAAATGTACATGTAGTTCATGGACTTGTTTATGTACTAGAGCCAGAGGTGTGAAGTGAATACATATGTGCTGTTGTTGATGTGCATCAAATTTCAGTTGAGTGTTAGTGCCCTTTATTTCTGCCTCCCTCTTAGACAGGGTATCTTTGAGGAGTCTAATGAGAAGCCCCATCCCAAGGCACAGCCTATCTCTCCCCATGGTGTGCTGGCCTAAACTTGAAACCTTTCACTGGTGTCCTATCCATTGGTTTGGGAATAGTCTGAGGACTAGCAGGGGCATGTTTATTAGGGGGTTTTATATGTCTGTCTTCACGCACATCTAGTTCACAGTCTGTGAGATCTACCAGGAATGTTTCTAGGCTGGCTGATGGACTCTCAGATAGAGTTGTCATTCAGTCTTTGGTCAGAGAGAGAAATCACTGTAGTTTTAGAGAGGCTTGTGGAATTCTCCAGTTAGACGGGTGAATGCAGTACCTAGAGTACACCAGTGTGTAGCTTTTGGTCAGACAGTTTGTTAGTAATATAAGTTTGGCTGTAAGTCCTTGTGATTAATTTTATATCTGACATTCTTTGGTGTCGTTTTGAACTTCAGTGGGAAATTGGTTGACTGATTGGATCCATGGATGATGTTAGGCTGGGAACTGAAACATTTATTACAAAATAGAAATACTGGACTGCACAGATTTTGAGATATCAAAGGTTACTGGATTAACATGTGCAACACAAGAAAACAGTGTGAATGGAATAACTTTTTGTTTGTGGAATAATTATGCTGCTTAGGAATTCTGAAAGGCATTTTTACCAAAGACTACATGTACATATAAAGTACTGTGACTCGACTAGATATAATGCTACATAATGATGGTGCCTTGGTCTATGTGAACCTGTGTGATAACCACTCATTTCTGTTAGTCTCTTGTAATGATCCTCATCTCGCCCTCTAAGGAATTTAACTGTTTCTGCTGATATTTAGTTTATGAAACATTTCTTTGGGATTATTCCCTGCTTTTTAAACTAGCGCTGTGTCGAAACTAGGTGTTGACTTTGAAGTATACACTGACTTGCAATTAAAGTCTGTTATACTAACATGTACATGACCCCCGAGAAGTGTGACAATATCAACTACTCCTCTTGTGACTTATATTGGTGAATGTCGATGATTGAATGAGTGATGAATTCTAATCCAGGTTTATCTCTTTTACTTTTCATATTGCGTGTCTTCTTAGGCCCTGAGAAACGGTAAGTAAATTCATCTGTTTTATTTCAATTTTTATTATAAAATCATTACATTGTCATCATTGTAACATTTTTATTTTCAAAAATCAAGTTGAAATATTTCAGAATGTATAAGCTTTTAGTGTGTAACCCTTCATTTTGTTTCCATCACTATTATTTCGTATTCCCATACACATACAAGCTGAAAGTTTTAATAAATTGTCAACATAGCTAATTTTGTCAACAAATCCTTCAAATGGTGGCAATATTTCTTTTTCCATGCTAAAACAATTATGGGTATTTTTCCTGCTGTATGTAAGCTATTAGCACACCCCAGCACACTCCTATTGATGTCAGCACCAATGGATAATGTGGTGTTAAAAACTATTAGCACACCCCAACAGGGGCTTAGCCAGAAATCAAAAGGATGGTGTCCAAAATAATCATTTTGCTTCACTTTTATAGTAACTGTGTGTCCTTATCTCCTGCATGTTACAGTTTCTTAAAACTGGGTGTCCAAATGAGGCAATTGTTCAAATCAGGGTGTCCAAAGGATAGATGGACACCCCTGTGCCTAAGACCTCGCTCCCCAGCACACTCATGTTGGTGTCTGTATACTGTGCAGTATGGTCACTATTAGTCTGGTTAAATGTTACCCAAACAAATCATCTTGTAAGAGGATAGCTATTTATCTGTTACTGTCTCTTATAAATGAGAGCCACATGGTCGCTTGTAACCCAGTGTGTCTTTGGTGGGATACTACAGACAGCTGGCTTATGTTAGACAGGAATTTCAACACTGCTTATAAATTGTGAAGTAATGTACTAATGGTTATTAAGTCTGGGATAGTTCTAGGACTGACAAAGATTTCAGCCAGCCCTAAAGGGTTGGCATACTTTAAGACCAATGTTAAAGGTCAGCTTACTTTTAGACCAGCCCAAAAGGTCAGCACACTTTTAGACCAGCCCAAAAGGTCAGCACACTTTTAGACCAGCCCAAAAGGTCAGCACACTTTTGAACCAGTCCTTACGGTCAGCACACTTTTAGACCAGCCCAAAAGGTCAGCACACTTTTAAACCAGTCCTTAAGGTCAGCACACTTTTAGACCAGCCCTAAAAGTCAGCACACTTTTAAACCAGTCCTAAAGGTCAGCACAAATGCAAAAAAAAACTGGCCTTGTTGATTCATTTTCCTTTTCACGGATGTCTATAAAATGAAATCGACAAATCAGAAAATAACCTACATTTAGCCTTAACCGGAGATGAAGGTTTCATAAATAAAGGAAAAGGCTATGATATCAGATGTTTTACAAATATAATGTATTATTGAAAAATTTACTAATCAAGTGTTTGCTGTTGTTAAAATTCTGTAAGGTATTCTATTAAATACACTATGAACATAGGTTCCTGTTTGATTGAGTTCTCCACTGGTGCATTAACCTCTCCCCATTATCATCAGCCCCTTCACCCCACAACAAATTGTAGAGTCAACCCTTTTCTATAATTGTGTGATTGCAGGGGTGAAGAGTGTTCTTTGTACCAGGGCAGTATCTGTAAGGGGTACCTGTCAAATCAGCTGGTTTACTACAATCACTCCAACAGTCACCAGGACCATGAAGATGTTGTCAGGAATTTACTCGACGAGATAGCCGTTAAAGAGAAGTGTAAAGAACCAGCCAAACGGTTCCTCTGTCACTACGCCTTCCCTAACTGTCCGGCTGGCAGCGACACCCCAAAAGCACTACCTCTTTGCAGGTATGTGTACAGTTACAGTGTACCCTCAATAATACTCCTGTTAAACTACACCTTGACAATCATAGTGGAAAGTATTTAAAATAGGTTTAACTACTGTAAAAACAACATTGACCTTCAATGTAGATCAAACATTACAGTGATATTTGGTTTTCTGATATAGACTAGATTATAGATAATTTGATTGGTGTTATGTGGCACAAAATTTTCACATCCAAAAAGTTAGACCTGTTTAAACGGTTCAAAATTTGATTTATTTGAGGTTCTCTCTTGGCATCTTGAGATCGTTTTGATACCAGAGTTGTTCCTGTTTCGCCCTTTGGCTAAGGGCATTTTCTTTGAAGAGTGGCAATGCTGTCTTTACTTAGCACGGAGGAAAATTAACTTCCAACATTATTTAATTGCTTCACATCTTGGTTTTGCTAGTGTCAATTATTGTTGGAATACACCGCAGTAATATAAGTGAAACACCTTTAAGCATGGCATCAAACACCAATCAATTGTTCTTTTTCTTCATTTAATGGGTTGGCATATTCTGCAAGAAGAGTAAAACTCCAATCAAACTATTTCTTGTGACCTGTTGTATCTTCATTCTTACCATTGTTCATCATCAGCAACGGTGGTTTCTTTCTCTGATTTGACACGCTGTCGTGTGAGTGAAATAACCTTAAGTACAGAGTTAACCCCCAATCAAACAAACAAACCAATTGTCTGACACACCCAGTTACCAGACAATAAAAGTTCAATGTGTCATGCCTGAAATTATCTACAAATAAGTGAAATAATCTGTACTGATTTAAACACCAATCAATATCACCAAAACCTTGCTGTAGCTAAACTTTAATTTTTACCAGGGAGGGCTGCTTGGCTGTACGAGATATCTACTGCTATCAGGAATGGAATTTATTGGAGCATCATAAACGGAATGGCATTTACCTCAAGAATCGTGCCCATTTCCGGCTACCTGACTGTGCTAACCTCCCACCGAAAACCAGTCTCGACACCTGCTCAGATGTGGACTATGGTCAACCAGATCCCAAACTTGTCTCCAGTAAGATTTTTGGATGTATATTTTTTCCTTAGTCCCGTTGGTTACACATTGGTCTCCTGGGGCCACTTTCACAAAATGTTGTATGTCAAATAAATATCGTACTATAAAATTGCGTCATGTTAAACTATAGCGTAAAAATATTGTACGATAATTATTTGTTGTACGACGTTTTGTGAAAGTGGCTCCTGCACTCTTAGCCCTTGAACTGTGTTCTTCGTTCTGTTCATTTGGAACCATCTATAAAATATTCCAAAGATGTTTACTAATGCTTCCTTCAATTTGTTTCTTTGCCATATAATGGATTCTAGTTGTATTAGATTCGCCTGTACTATGGTGTTGACTAGTTCCAGGATAGGGCCATGATATTGCCTTATATACCATATAAAAAGATAACTTTGAAATAGGTCAAGCATTTACGAAGATATAGGTTCAAATAGGTTATAATCATCACTATGATAACCTTCCAATCCTGACAACATGACAAAAAAAACCTTTCTATTAGATAAGTTATATTAAAGCTTCCAGTTTCTGTACAGTGTCAAATGGAAGGTTAAAAGGTGAAACACTTCTTTACATACAGGTAAGATGATGTGACAGTACATGTTTCTGTGTTATTTAAACCAGAATATTGAATATTAACCTGAGGTAAGATAAACTACCATTAAAATAGTTTGATGTTACACCCTCTTCTACTTTCAGGTGAATGTTTCAAGGGCAAAGGTCGTTGGTATAATGGCACAGTGAATACAACCCGTTCTGGTTTGACTTGTCAAGCCTGGTCAGCCATTACTCCTCATGACCACAGCCGCTCCCCTGATCTCTTCATAGAGCTACAGAACGCCTCAAACCACTGTCGCAACCCCGGGGCAGAGGAAGATCAGCCCTGGTGCTACACAATGAACAGAACACTACGTTGGGAGCCGTGTAACGTTCCTCAATGTGGTTAGTATTAACCAAGAAAGTCACAAAAACTTGGTTGGCCAGGAGTCATTTTCTGTTGGACCATTTATGCATAATTTAAATTTGATTATGGGTTTTCACACAGAACATTTCTTTCTGCTGGATGTTGTTGTTGTTTATATCCAGAGACGTGTACATGTGTCCTTTGCTAAAGATACAACCGTAACCATTGGTCAGATTATTATAAAAAAAAGACAGCCGAACCTCACCTAAATTTACACATCATTGTTATCCTATCAGCATACATTAATACACAAATGTCAGATACTTAACTACATTCCAGTTTAAAATGGGATCATTTCGCTTAAAATTTCCGTCTCTGTCCATTTGTTTTAATAGGCATGAACAAGATAAAAACCCTCCTGCTCAAGGCAAGGTTTTCACATTTTGGAAACACATTTGTCAGACCTTAAACTAAATTTGACGCTTGTTTTACTGCACCATTTTTTGCTCCCTTTAATTATCGTCTTTTGTGTTATTTCTAACCACTCATGTCCTGTTTTGGGTTGGCACACCATTATGTGACTGAAATAACCTTATGTACACCTTCTATGCGCCCAAATAAACAAACCTTTTTTATGCTGGCCTCTCAGGACTCTTAACATGTACCTTCAGTGACCCATCTCTGAATGTATATGTCCTGTGCAGTAATTGATTAGTCCAATAATGCATGTAAATAGCGAGTTTTCTAGAGGAAATCCCTCATTTTGTTATGCTGATATTTGCTTTAATAATGACGCATGATTTGATGTGAACTAAATATTAAACCATATATCTTTATGTTTGCAGAGCACGTTGATAGAAATGTGAATTCACAAGAGGACTATCCGAAAACCTATTTCCATGTGCCTGTAATCATAGTGTCTATTGTTGTGGCAGGCGGATTGGTGGCTTTGGCTTTCATCATATGGCGGTGTCGCCAGGTGCTAAGCCATCCCTCCGATCGTGGCCGTTATGACGCCACACCTCAGGAGGATATTGAAGAGGTAGACATCGCCAAGATTCCCACAAACATTACGTACCACCGAGTCGCAGAGGTGTTGAAACTCGACCCTCGGCTAGAGAAATTAGAATACCCTCGCAATGATATCATTTATATGAGAGATATCGGACAGGGGGCATTTGGACGAGTGTTCCAGGCTAAGGCGCCAGGCATCCTGAAAGGGGAGAGCTATGCTTTGGTAGCCGTGAAAATGTTAAAGGAGGACGCTTCTGACGATTTAAAACAGGATTTTAAGCGTGAAGCCTTGCTCATGGCGGAGTTTGCTCATTGTAACATAGTTAAACTTTTGGGAGTATGTGCTATGGGAAAACCAATGTGTTTATTATTTGAGTATATGACTAAGGGAGACTTAAACGAGTTCCTCCGGCTATACAGCCCTGAATCGGGTATGGGTAGCTCTGATACACTACACACCTCCAACCTTGACATTTTTCACCTACTTATTATAGCCAAACAAATAGCATTTGGAATGGTCTATCTGTCGGGAAAAGGGTATGTTCATCGCGACTTAGCCACGCGGAATTGCTTAGTTGGAGACAATCTGCGAGTGAAAATCTCTGACTTTGGTCTAGCCCGAAGTGTTCATAGTGTGGACTACTATAAAGGGAGTGACCAGGATGCAATCCCCATTCGCTGGATGCCTGTGGAAGCTATCCTCTATAATAAATTCACTATCGAATCAGACGTTTGGTCCTTTGGGGTAGTGCTTTGGGAGATCTTCTCCTTTGCTCTTCAGCCTTATTATGGTAGGACCCATGAGGAAGTAGTAGCATTTGTTAAAGAGGGAAATACTTTATCTTGTCCAGATCACACTCCTGCAGATGTCTATGAGCTGATGTTGAATTGCTGGTCATATAACCCCTCTAATAGACCACCATTCCAAACCACCTACAAAACTCTAAGCTTACTCTTAGAGCAGGAAAAGGCCAAAACTGATAGTAGGGTAGAGGATGTCTGACCCCACCAATACCTCATTCCTCTCCTTCATCTCTTCATATTTATTACTCATGTTCTGCTGTTGTACGGTGATTTGGTTTGCGGACATAGTCTTTCATTCTGGTTTCCTACATTTGGACAATGCTAGTGCCTTAAGCTCTCTACATAATGATAAAGTTAATTGTGTATCGGATCAGCCTGGAGAGTTGACTTACATACTAAGGTGCTCAACAGAACATCAGCTGGATAGCTACTGTGCTAATTTGAATTGATATGCTAATGCTTGTGCCACACAGATTCACACAAAAATTGTTTAGAATGGAATGGTTTTGTAGGAATATTTTATTGAAGTTGAAAAAATTGAAAGAAAACTGTGAAAAAAGTTGTGACAGTGAAGATCATTTAACATGACCAATTCTCTGTACATCAAGGTTTTTGTGACAAAAATCATCGAAATCATGTCCATTGACCTTGTAGACCATAATAAAGGTCGTGTAGATGATCGAGGATTTTAGGATGTTACGTTCCTGTACAATCATTATTGCGGGTATTGTTTGTGATGACGAAATGGAAGCAGACCAGTGATATGACAAGCCTTTTTACCTCTTATCAGTTATAAAGGATTGTTTTTTTCTGTAATTACAGATTTGTTTATAAATTGTGACCTGTTGTTGTTGGATAAATCCAAATATGCAGGCCATTTCTCAAAGGTTGTGTTATAGTATGTTACATGTATCAAAAACATGCTAAAGACGATATGGGCCAAAAGATTTTATTTAATCTTGTATTCATTAACAATGATTCTATGCAAATTATCTTTGCTGTAAATAAATATTGGGGATCCCAGCCGACTTCTGAAGAAGTAAACCTTTATAGTAAAATTCAAATTGGTATTATACTTTGTCTCGTAAAAATTTGGTTTTAATTTAACACTATTTTCTGCAGATATTTTGCATTATAGTGCAAGTACGATAGATATGTTTAAACATTTTTAGTACAAATGAGGGGAAAATAAAACTATCTGAGGGACACAAAATTGAAAGAACACACACAAATCTATATCACATTTGAAATAATTTCAAAGCATCTAGACATTTTACAAGTCTTCCCCAAACATTCTTGCAGCATGGGATTAATACATGGGTAACTGATGACCTCCATGTTTTGAGCGTATCATTGGGAGGGATCTTCATGTTGCCCTGGTGCTCTCAGACCTAAGGGGCAACATTAAGCCGATATGTTTGTGATGTCAATGTATTGCGCCCTGTATTTGTACCGTCTTGTCCGTCTTTGTAGCCAGTGGTGTCAAGGATGGCTTCTCATCAAACAAAGAAAAAAACAAACCAACCATGTTTTGGATGTTTGCGAAACTATAAGGAGACTTACATACATGTATCTCCCTTGGAAAATAATTATGATTTTTCACCATTACTAATGCTCTCAGCTTTGACAAATTTTCACCAATTAGTTCCCCACAAAAAGAGAAAAAAAATGTCAAAACACCAATTCCCTGCCACTTAGATAAATACTGTCATGATGGACAAAACAACACTTCCCTGCCACTTAGATAAATACTGTCATGATAGACAAAACAACACTTCCCTGCGACTTGAATACTGTCATGATGGACAAAACAACACTTCCCTATCACTTACATAAATACTATCATGATGGACAAAACAACACTTCCCTGTCACTTAGATAAATACTATCATGATGAACAAAACAACACTTCCCTCTCACAGAGAGTTACCAAACTCTCCTGTTCTAGGGACAGGAATACATGAATTTTGAGATGCTGGAAGCCTGGAGCTTAGTTTTTGTGATATTTCGAACCTAAATACAAGATATGACCAATATCTGTTCATTACCTACAATAGAGTAGAAAAACAAGCATATCATTATTGAACCTTTTTTATTCGATAATTTTACAATTATTTTTTTTGTCCAAAACCAAATAGTGTTGACCTATCTTGAGCATTCCGTCCAGCCACCTCATTCATAATCAGACACCTGCAGCCAGGGTCAGGACTGTCATGATATTCTATATCAAGACATGGATGTTGTCTTCAGTAATATACCACAAGATACCTGTCCTTGATGCCCTCTGGCTGTAAAAGGTTGTTTCTTTTTTCAACTTGTTTCCGTTAACCCTCCTTAACAAATTTCAATGTATCATATGCACCCAAAAACACACATAAATAGGTACACCTGTATTTTATTTCTTTGTTTATTGGTAGACTGCTATGATAGATCACAGGATTGCTTAAACTGGAACACACTGATTGGATGGGTTGATGACCACTTCATAAATAGCTTGCCCCCTTGGGCCAGTTGCTCAAAGCTCATGTAACTGACCGTTAACTTAACTGACATTGTGTCACAAAGAATGTCTATTATGACGTGATGTTCATTTCTTTGTGATGCAACGTCCTAGGACGGGCTGCTAGGCTAAAAGAGCTTTGAACAACTAGACCCTGGAGGTTAACATTGCCATGCCTGATAGCTGTGTTTCTCTAGCAGAGTACTTATTCCACTTCATCATATGGTTGTGTTCAACAATCATTAAAGTGAAATGCCCTTTAGTAGTGTTTACTGTAAATTGTTAAACACCACCAATACTCTCTCCACTTAGGGCATGCAAGTCTCGTCCTCTTCTACTGGGGCCGGGCCCTGTGGGGGAGTGGGTTGGCCAGAACTGCAGAATACTCCCTCGGCTTCCTCAGTCGATCGTAAGAGGCGAGAAAAGAGGAGGTTTCTGTTGTCCTGGTGTTCTCAGAACTAAAGGGAACAGGAAGCTGATCTGTTTGTACGTTTTATTTTTGTCTCCGTCGTCATATAAGTGAAATACCCTTGAGTACGACGTTAAACACCAATCAAACAAACAAACAAACAATCTACTGGGGCCGGTTGCTCAAAGCTCGACTAACTTAACGGTCAGTTACAGTCTGCAAGCCTAACAGAGCTTTGAACAACCCGCGTCTGGACTTCAGAGTATCTCTACCAAACTCCTGACATTATCTTTTGAACGCTAATCTTTTGAATCCGTATTTTGTGTTGCTGTTGGGTACAGCCAAAGGAATGGAAGGGAAAATTGGCATCTTTTTAATTTTTCGTTTGTGTTAAAAAGAATGTCAGAAGTGCCCTGAAGTGGAGTGATTTACTTGAATATTCCAGACCACATGATGTCACTTACATGCTCTATTATAGGGTAGCGAATAAACATCTAGTTAAATCAAATTAGTAAACAGAACCATCAGCATTTTAGACATTGTCTTGTTGTGGATTAATAGAACAACAAAAGGTTTTTTGTTTCAGCTGTTAAATGTAACTCACCATAAGTTGTATGTGTATCATATTTAAGATATTAAACAGTAAGGGAATGTAGAAGGCTTGGGATCCCTAATAACATGAAGAAACTGTGGATTTGTTGTTATTTTCTCTAATTAGGAGGTTCCGGTTGCTAATAGGAACCTGGCTTGTCTGTCATCATGGACAAATCAGCTGTTATAAATCCTGGGCAAGGAGTGACTAAACTTATACAGGGTAATGTCACATGCCTTATTTCCAGGCATTGTGTACTTTGTGGTTTAAATAAAAACCCATATTACTAAACAGCTAGTATACACATCATAGATGTACATGTAGTGCCAACGGCTTAGTGGTAGCGTGTGCACTTCCTAATCCTTCTCCAATTTACTGTTCACGGGATTGAGTCCGTCTGTCGACCATCAGGTATATGAGGGAGTCACAGGATGTGGATCCGGCAATCCCGGGGGTGGTTGTTACGAAGTTTCCTCCTGGTTTTCCCTCGTAATTAGGCAAGGAACAGTGTGAAGTGGACAATCCGTTGTCATGTAAGTGAAATACCGTTGAGTTCTACATTAAACCCCAATCAAACAAACAAACCAATTTACCGTTCATGGGATCGAGTCTGTCTGTCGACCATCCGGTATAAGAGTGAGTCAAAGGATGTGGCTTCAGCAATCCGGGGGGTGGTTTATATGAGGTTTCCTCTCGGTTTTCCACCGTAATACGGCAAGGAACCGTGTGAAGTGGACAATCTGTTGTCATATAATTGAAATACCCTTGAGAACGACGTTAAACCCCAAACAAACAAACAAACATGTGGTTTCTACAGGTATTATTAACCCGGTCTCCTCCCTTAGGGTTTTGTGAACGCCCCATTTCTAACCGATGCACTGAAGTGGACTACAATGTGGAAATCCTGTACAGAGTAGATCTGTTGTCTGTTCTTTTAGAAATACTGAAAGTGATGGATTTTTTAAAATATTATATATGCTATGAGATTTTAAGCCATACTCAAGGTCATTTCACTTCTATGGCTGGTTTTCTTCACATCCATTGGAATGTAGTGCATACTCAACAGCACATTAATAGGTTAGGATACCACAATATATCATGTTGACCATAGGGGTTCATATTAATTGCCACCTGGACTCATGATATGATTCCAAGGATAAGGGCTATGTCACTATGTGCCCCTATTTTAGTTTCTACATATATTTGCTACAGAACAATTGCAACACCCAATGATCATTACAATATGTAGGCCTATCTTTTAGAAATATTCCAGTCCTTACTGATCCGTTTTTAACACAAAACATAAAGATAACAATCCATATACTAGTAATTGATAGTCTGAGATTATAAGACAATGGATACATTCAATGAAGTAAAACAAGTTTATCTCAAAAGTGAGACCTCGATCAAGGTTTTAGTCCAGGACAACCTTCCATCTGATCACCATCTTCCCCTAAAATGTGTGTTGGTTATCTCCCTTGATAAAACAAGTTATGTCCCTTGGATGATTTTTTAACCCCTCACATATAGTTATCCAAAAACTCTGGGTGAAATTTATCAGCTTTGAAGAATCTTTACAAAATAGTACTCCATATAAAAAGAATAAAACTGTATTTGATAGAAAGATATTTTCTCGATGGATTTCTAGCTTTGGGGTTAGTGTGTTTATAGTAGTCGCAGCAGATAGCAATGACCTACACAGGGAGCGCATCTACATAGTGGTCTTGAATTTATCTAGATAGTCCATTCAATTTAGTGTCATTGTTTGTGTTTTCTTAGCACTGGAGGAAGGTTCACTTTCCAACATTATGAAAACACTTTACGTCTTATGCTAGTGTCAATTATTGTTGGAATACTGTAAGTGAAATACCCTTGAGCACATGCCTGTGTTGTTGGGGAGAACAGCTGAACAGGGTTTTTCACAGTTATGCAAACTTATTTTAGGAGGATCCATTTATAGGTTTCCCAAATTGTTTGCAGTATTTTAGATGACTATTTTAAGGTTATGCCAGAAAAGATTAAAGCACAGGTCCAAAATACATTGCCGTCTTGCCTCCCTTTGCATACCAATCCACAACAAAATTATCTCCCCTGCCAAATAATTCCCATGGTTATGCAAACTTATTTATGGGTTTTCCAAATAGTTGCAGTGTTTTGGAGGACGGATTTTAACGTTATACTGAAAAAGATTATAACACAGGCCTGTAAGCTCGGCATAAAACACCAATCAATCAATCCCATTTTCGTCCAAAATACATTGCCCTTTTTTCTCTAGTGATGTGGTGCCATCAAATACTTGCCTCCCTTTGCAAACCAATCCACAACACAGTTATCTCCCCTGCCTAATTTGAAAGCAAGAAACTTGATCCTCTAGCTGGATCACGCTTAACCCCAATGAGGTTTAATTATATCCTTTGAAACTGTATTGATTTGAGTAACAAATTTATGTACTAAAGCTTACATTAATTTTATTTTCAATTATAAAAAATACTTTTGTGACAATATGGTGTCACATGTGTCGACTCTGGAACAATTAAATAATTCTGTGTGCACAAACTGACCCATATCAACATGATCTAGTAGCCATATGTTATATACACATTTTAACCATGAGGGTAGTTATGCCTTTTGGACAATCCAAATGTACCAGTATCTCAACAAAATCTTTCTACGCGTCCTGCTCTTAAATTGCTATTAGTGTTTTGACGCCACATTTCCACCCATCCGTCTCTTCTTGTTTTCCGCCTTGCTCTGACCAGCCCAATCTACTGCACATTTAATGATCTCTGAGTATTGATTGAACAGCTCCTCAATCCCACACTTTGTTCTTTAAAATGGTTTCCTCAACAAGTTTGGTGGTTTCCCGACTGAGGTCTTTGAGTGCTAATCCCAGAAGGATGGATTTACTGGTCCCAATAGCCACAGCTACATTCCTGGCAATCACATGGGTCAGAGGCTGAAACAAGAAAAACTGTCTATTATCTACTGATAGGTTGGTGAATTTTGGCTTAGAAACATTAGAAAAGGGTTAAAATATGTGGCTCATTCAGTCAACCTGTTGACTTAGTTTGATCTGTCTTTTAGCTGTACTTGTATTTAACTCTTAGGACCGCAGATCTGACACCTCAATCAGAACATAAAACCACCTTAAAAGCTACTAGCAACAATCAGATAATTACAAGGTTCAAAATGGGATCACTACCCTACTTTAATTAGAGACCCTCTAGACATACCTTTAGTTGCTTTGTGGTCTCTATTTTCTGGGTCACTCCGTGTCTGAATCTTTAGTACAAAATTGCATTACTTGGTAACAGTTGATAAGATTTATTGTCAATACTTTTTCCATTTCTTTCCTTGTGGCTATACATTTAATTGTAAATATTCTTGCCACAAAAAGAAAAATCAGTCTACCAATTCTTTTTTTTTTAATTTGACTATAATGCTGCCATTTTGTAACCATCAAGTACCATCTAGCTTTTTAACTCAGACTGGGAACTTTGGGATTAACCCGTATCATTACTGTCTTACCAGGAAGTGACAAAAGGGGTGCTACTCTTACAAGTATAAAAATTTGAAAATGTCAACATAAAATTGAACTTTTTTATTCATTTAAAGATCATTAAACTTGTTAATATTTTTATAATTTGTTTGATTTGGGTGACTGGTATCTTTAAAAAGGGAGTTATATTTATCTACAGCTGAACGATATCAAAACATAGTCTCGGTGTATTTATAAGCTGTAATTTGTCTTGCTACGACCGCACAATTTACACCGTTTTGGCAGATATCACCACATTTAGAAATTCAAAATGGTACTAGGTTTATGACCAAGTGGGCTGTACGTAAGGCATGGAGGTTAGCCCGCTTCCGGTTTTAATCAAATGTAATGTTGCTGATTGGGATTTTACATCAAGGTCAAGGCTATTTCACCTAATTGATGGGTTGTGTAACAACACAATAACGTTGAAAAATAATATTCCCCAATAGATTAATTGACATGATATGCCTTAGTCAGGATACTGCAGGAGATTAACCCCGAAAGACTGTGTTAGTAATAGTACATGCTTAAATGAAGAATATTACCTCATCTTTACCCAGAAGAACTTTTGTAGAGTAAGTGTGCTGATTGTCTTCTGCTAATATACCATCTGGGGAGATCTGGACCTGTATAACCAATAATACAACACGATACTGTATAACAATATAACATTATACTGCAATCTAATTAAAATCAGATCTCAAAAACACTCCCCGTGTTTGTTTGTCGCTATTTTGAGATCTAAGGCAATCACTCTACAAACCCTGTCCAATTAGGTCAGTCTCAGTGGGGGTTCACGAAAGGTCACAGTTTGAATTGTCCAATTAAAACACAGATAACACGGGATGTGGTAAACAACCAATTCAGCCAAAACAAGCAAAAGTTGTCCGATTTTCATCTGTGTTAATGTTGTAAGCCGTATAAAAATTGAATTCCACTCAAAGTTTATTATTTGAATGGTGTTTGTTGATTGTGAGTGCATGTATCCGTTGGTCAT
>JAVFBX010148371.1:0-15346 GCA_034783855.1 Mopalia kennerleyi
AAAAAATAAACCAAAAATATCAAAATATACTATTTGCTCGATTTTCACATATGTTTTTATATATGTATCTGAATGAAAATATACAAGCAGGCATCTCTTTGACGGCTGTACATTGGTTGACAAGGGGGTAAATGAAAAACAGCCTTAGCGGTTTAAGATACCAAAAAGAGTCCCGATCGTCTTCTTTTTATCTATGATATAGTCGTTTACATGTACTTCAGTTTTTGTATTTCTAATGGCAGCTGTATAATGGAAATATTAGAGTGAAATCAAGTAATTTTCGTTCAACACTGTCTTATTGGCTTAAAAACCGAAATTGCATCTCGCCACTTTCCTTCGCCCAGTAAGAGAGTTCGTGATTTCATCGGCAAATCAAGGTTAAAGCTTACTGTTACATATCCCTGTATATTGTAACCCGTAGTGATCAATATCTACCAAATACAGCTCGTGACCAATATTTTAATCCATTCGTTTTACCACAATTACCCACTCACAGAGTTGGGAGAATGCTACAAGGCTGACATGGTTCGTCTGAACTCTCTGCGAGGAGACTATATATAATACTAGACAGCGCGGTTCACTATCAAGTACAGAATTATACTATCAGCAGCTCGAGTGGTACCATCTGAACTATCAATTTGTCTACAACACTTCGCTCTGGTTAACACATCTTTTAATGGACTAGCAGTCTGATAGGTACAGAATCGGATTTTTTAAAACACTTGCCAACAGTTTAGAGGGGCATCACCAGAATGTTTATCGAACTTCCTCGTAACATTTGAAATACTTCGTCTTTAAATTATTTCAACGATTTTCTATAAATTGTATTAAATCAGTATATAACGCACTGCCACCAATTATTGTCTTATTAGCTAGTCTAGATTTTAGACCTTTTCTTGTTTAATAGTCGCTGTTCATCGTTTTATTCTACTCAATGTATCTGTGGTGTGGATATCTGTATACCGTTTACGGTAATCAGTTTATGACCAAATGACATATTGTACTGTTTTACCATTAAGTCCAGTATTTGCATTACCATTATCATTACCGTTAGTGTTATTATTGTAATTATCATTTTTATTATCATAATTATCTTAATTAATAAAAATTTTAATGTTTGGATATATTTTATACATGTGCCTGCGTGTGTCTGTTCGTGCATATAGTACGTATGTACAGTGAATGAAATTCATTACAACCTTTTATAAGTTTACTATATAATTTGTATGTATTTATGTCACATTCTGTAAACATTGTGTTTAATAACAGTGATTGCATGAATGAATGAATGAATGGACGAATGATTAGTTAATTGATTAATTAGTTAATTGATTGATTAGTTAATTAATTAATTAGTTAATTTATCAATTAATTAATGAAAAATAAATAAATAGATATAGCCCTCGACTCTCATGAAAGCAGGTACTTTGTGCTTTTGACTTTAAATAAAAAAAAAAGTTCTTAATCAATTAATTATTAATTATGTCATACCATTTGTAGGCCCGAAAGTGACAACGTAAAACGTAACATATTTTTGAAATAAAACGAAATTGCCTTTATTAGTTGAAACCGACTATAGTCGTTAACATTTTGCAGACTGAAACCTAAAGGAATCGAATTCAGGGCGGTCAAAATCAACCGCCAACTCGCCAGTAACTATGTTTTCAACAAACTTTGACTTAATTGTCTATACTATACCCCTAGATATTTCGCTCTATGTCGTTTTATCTGATGATAATTCTTTGACACGTTTAAACGTTTATTGTGACATCTCCCTCTCCCGCGACCACGCGTAAATGATGTAGTCAACTTCAGCCTCAAGTGCTCAATCCCGACAATTGTAAATCGATTTTTTTTCCTTCTATTTTATCCATCTGCTATACAAGTTAACTACTGAGACGTTCGACAGGATATCAAAGGACAAGTGCATCTCTTCATGCTAATGGAGGATTGAATTGCTGCCGTTTTTATTCTTTCTACTCATTCATACTTTTTATAGTTCCCATCGGACCTTCTGAGTAACGACCTCTTCATTTGATTACATCCTTAAGGAAACGGTAATTATAGCATTAAACCGACGCGGTATTACACGAGATTTCCGCACACCGAGCGAGAATCGATTCTCCATTGACAGAGTGTGAAAGGCGTGTTTACTTTCTGTTAAAGGAAATGGCAGCTTTGGGAAAAGAAAATACATAAACGTTATCGAATTACCGCGTGACAGAGTGCAAAATCACGTGATGATACAGCAAACGCCAACTGTGGCGCGCGCGGATTTCGGCACGCGAAGTCGACAGTCATCACGCAGAAGCTATTGAGCCGCTTTTCTTAATCTCCGCGATGTAAACTCAGTGATCACGACTGAGATGTAAGAGCCGCGAGAAATCGTAGCCGTGTTACCTTGTATTGATTTTCACTTGGCACATCGCGGGGGTGGTAGCTAAAGCGTGGACTCAGGGCTTTTCTCGGGCTCTACTTGGCGAATATGACCGATCTCTAGCGACATACCACCCACGCTTCTCGCGCTACTCTTCCTCACTGATATATAACATGGATACAATGGGCCAACATCTCCATTTGCTGTTTTTTTTATCGCGTAACCCATGCGGAGATTGTTTCCACAGTTGTCACCGGCGCCAAGTTGAGAACTTTGCGAAGTTTCTCTCTCCTCTGGTTGATCTGTTGGCTTATTTGTTTGAAAAGCTTGCCAAAGATATGGTGCGGGAATACCTTTATTCAGAAAGCTCCGATTACATGACCTGTGACTATGTTGATTGTGGCGAGGCGGAATGTTTTGAACTGGAGGAAATAACATGCATGTGCGTGGACACGTTAACTCTGCCAACTGATGGACTGTGTCCGCCACTTCCAGATTTAGGTAAGCAATAAAAAATCCTAGCTCTGTATGGAAATTTGAAATGTAAAAATCATAACTCTGCATGAAAATGTTAAAGATCAAATGTATAACTCTGTTAGAACTTGTCTATGGTCAAATTTATAATTCTGTTTGGAAATATAATAGATCAAACTTATTTCTCTGTATGAAGATATTTTACAAGTCAGACTTGTAAAAATGTAAATAACTAAAGTTGATTTATGTACGAAAAGGTAAAAAATCAAACTGATCACTCTGTACGGAGGTATTTCAAAAATCATACTTGTAACTATGTAAAAATGTAAAATACTAAACTTAAATGTCTGTCCTAAAAGATAAAAGATCCAACTTGTAAATCTGTCTGAAAATATAAAAGATCTAACTTGTAAATCTGTCTGAAAATATAAAAGATCTAACTTGTAAATCTGTGTAAAACTGTAAGTGATTGAACTTAGATTTCGGTATGAAATTGTAATAGATCAAACGTATAACTCTGTGTGAAATTTGTGAAAGATCAAATTTCTTACTGTGAAAGAAAAATTGGTAATTTTACCAAATTATTGGTAAAATTCTTACATTTTACTTGTGAAAATGTAAAACAGAGTAAAAGTTAGAACTCGTTCATTTTTGTAACTGTAGAAATCTAAAAACAGATCAAAGTCATGAAGATCTAAAAGATCAAACTATGTATGAAAGTGTGAAAGGTCATCTTATATGTCCAGAAATGTAAGTTTTGGGTATCAGTCATCTTACATGGTCTGTATATATGCCTAGAATGTCAATACATGTGCTTATGAAGCTCATGCAGTAGACCCCTACCTTTTGTTCGTGTGAGTACCTACTTAGACTTTATATGCTTTCTACGAAAAGTGATCCCAGATGAGATTTATACATTTTCTTAAACGAAATGAAAAGTGCATTTAAGTATTTAAAATCGATGAACCATATCATGTTCTACATAGCCCCTGACGGGAAAAAGTATTTTTATAGATGCACAACTGGGGCCACTTTCACAAAATGTCGTACGACAATAAAACATCGTACGATATTTTTAGGCTATAGTTTAATATGGCGTAATTGTATCGTACGATATTTATTTGTTGTACGATTTTTTGTGAAAGTGGCCCCTGGACTTGTTACTGTCACAGTTCATGTTAATGGATATTTCGATAGACGGCAATACTTTTTTATATGCAGTTAGATGAACTGACAAGTTTTAGACTGTGGACTGCTTGAAACCATACCCAACTGCTGTGTTCAAATTCCCTCCAGCTAGACCAGCTCATAGTGCATACTGAAGTTAGCCCAATGTAATCCCAGAAACTGAATGCATTCGTACCTGGTTCCGCGGATTGGGAGCCACTTCCACAAAATGCCGTACGACAATAAAATATCGTACGATATGTTTACGATATAGTTTAACATGGTGTAATTTTATTTATTTGTCGTACGACATTTTGTGAAAGTGGACCCGGGGCTTCGACTCCCGTGCGAGTCTTTGCCAGCACAATTGTTTGCATAGGAATCTGATTATACTAACAAATGTTTTACCAAAATGACGTAAATATTTCTAGCTAAAGGCAAATGAATATATCACGAAATTGTAACTATTTAGGTTATAAGTTAAGAGTGTGTTGGGGAGGGGCTGAAACGAAAATCAAGTCCATGGAAACGCGTTAATGATTCTACGCGTTTTCTGGGACTGTAAATGTGCACACTTTCTCTTATTGCGACATGCGTTAAGTCGTGTGGTAGTGCGCTGTCTCGACCCCCCCCCCCCTCTCCCGACTGGGTAGCCCCCACCCACCCATACCGCCTCTCCCGACTGGGTACCCCCTCCCCTCTCAACCTCCTTCGTCCCGTCCTCCAATAGGCTGCATAGTACGTCATCATATAAGTGAAATACGCTTATATCAACACACAATCCCAATATTTCCACTAAACTCCAGAGTGATTAAGAACTGCACGCAAATATGCCTAGATATAGAATTGCAGCTGTCTGACATAAAGAATGTCCTATACAGTATAAATACAATAAAGTGTCCTCTTGCCTTCTGATATTTTAACCTCCTAAACAGCTTTCAAACAATTGCTTATTGCTAATAAATAAACAAATTGTGTTTAGTTATCTTGCAGCCTACGTCACCACGTATCGGTCCGTGAAAAGCCTTCAGTACTTATATTTACAAAATAAGTTATGCCAACGACAGAACGACAAAGAAAGATTAAATTTATTAATACTTAACACTTATTATGTTAGGAGATCAAGATATTGTGCTCTAGCATTCATTTGCCCAAAGATAAATGTAAATTTACGCTTTGGCATTAATTTAAAAAAACTAAATATTTTACAATGGCCATTATTTTTGTTTGGGGGGGGGGGGCAGGTGGGGGAGTAGTATTTGTGAATTTATTTCTGGTGGAATTTCGTCGCATCGATGATACCTACAGACTTAGAACAATATGGCTATAAAGGAACCCTTTAAGGTTCTTCCATTATGGCTCTGGTGGAACCCTTTACGGTTCTTCAGTCGTGGCTCTGGTCGAACCCTTTACGGTTCTTCAGTCGTGGCTCTGGTCGAACCCTTTATGGTTCTGTATGGAAACCTCACAGCAACTGTTCTAAGCATTTCTCCCTATCTTATTAAACCAAAGAACCGTCTTTGTCGTAATGGTTCCATATAGATGGTTCCATTTCTTCTAAAGAACCGTTTTTCTCGTAATGGTTCGATATAGACGGTTTCATCTCTTCTTAAGAAAACTCAAAGAACCATTATTTTTAGGAGTGTAGGATTAGTGGCGATAGTCAGTTCTCGGTATAGTGCACACCATAAACCTGCCATTGTTCGCTGCAGTACTGTTTGTTATTGGTGACAAAATTAATAGCTCACTGGTCGTAGTCAGCCCAGTTCGCGCCTTATGTTTATAATTGTCCTTAATATAAATTAACAGCTGTGCACAACGTAAAATCTCTGGTCGTTTGCTGTGTTAGCATCTGTCGAAGGCGTACGTCTGTTAAAGCCATCAACAGCTGCTTAATCCGCAAGATTATCCTTAATTATAGTTCAGCACCAATGGGGGTTAAATTGATATTTGAGCCAGAGTTATAGGTATGGCAAAAGAGATTATCCATATCGATGAATCGGATTAAATTTTCAGCTTAACGGCAATACAGGACTGTTGTTAAGAGACAAACTATCAAATACACCTCAAACGTTATTGGTGTATTGCATGCATGGTATAATAATGATTTTAATTTACGAGAGAATTTTTACTTTTTTCAGAGCAATTGGCAATGCTTTGCGGGAGATCTATGCTAGCCTTGTAGGCTTGTACACATTCACTTAGTAAGCTATCGTCGGTATGTTAATCTCCTATGATATCCGTTCACTGATTGACATATTATATCACAGCTAAATTATCTGGAAATCCAGTGTTAACAAGCACCAGTGTTATGACTTTATTAAGTTTCATGTTTGTCGATATCTTATGATATATATTGGCTTTATACTTGCAAATGTGATAGATTTTCTCTATAATTACAAATTCCCTCTTTCAAGGTGTAGATGCAGTTTGTACGGAAACACCAAAAGCTGGAGAAACCCGAAACCCCTTTAGGCTAAGAACCAGGACCCGATTGAATTCCAAAAGGTTACGTCTTGTACAATCAAAAGGCTATTATTTCCCCCTTATCGGTCATTCGGTTATATCATTGTAAGTTTGAATTTTAGTTGATGTCTAGAAGATTCTGATATCATGGTTTGCGAACAACAAAAAAGCCAATAACATTAATAAACACCTTGTCCTTAACAAATTTGAAACCTTTATTTTTTGTCAACTCTGATGCCGAAATGGTATTTCCTAAATAAATAAAAAATGCTTTCGATACAGTATATTTCGGAAACAAAACAATGCTTATCTTTACTAGCTATGGCAATTGCGTCCTATCAGAATGTAGTGTATATCGGCAATAGCTGAATATCCCGTTTCATGGGTATTCGTTCGAGAATCGATCATCATTTTGAAATAACGATGATTGAAAGAGCACCAGTTATAGGCCTACCTTTTGGAGAGAAAACCAAACACAATAAAACAGCGAGAGAAGTTAATTGGATAAAGACGTCATATACATGGGGATTTAGCTTGAAGCCATGTATATAAAGGCTCGAGAGAATTCATAAATCGTTTTACATTCAATTTGCCGGGTCATTGTATACAGGTATATCACAATATTCTTACGTATATCACAATACTTCACGTAAGACTCATAACAACGTAAAAATAGAACAAATCTTTGTGACGCGATGGATGAGATGAAACTTCATTCTGAGTCAGATAACTCAGTATTTCCATTGACCCTGTAAGTCACGTGATGCAAAATGTCATATATCGCGTGATTCACTCCACATCCGGGTACATCCTACATTCTTGTACCCAATAACAAGGGAACGAGACTTAGATGCCCGATGCGAGTGTGAGTTCTCTTCGGTGATCTATTGGTTATCTATAACTGGAGATTTATATCTACTTAAAAATTAGTCATGATATGGTTTAAAGGTTTTTAGCTAATCGACATCTTCTGAAAGAGTTGGTTCTGTCTTCGATTAGTCATCCGACTTAGACCAACAGGATGTCCTTCTGCTATAACGCCATCAGTATCCGACTTAGACCAGCAGGTGTTGTACTGCTATTGCAACTTTTGTTGATAGATCGAATTTTATTGTTAAAAATTCTATATTTAGGAAAGACCCGATTTCCAATCCAAGCAAACGCATGAAAATTTGGCACTCGGTACATTTTTCAATTCACCTGAGCACAAGTTTAAACATCAAACTAACCCTACGCCTATTCTTCCTACCCTTCGCCCACCCTTCGGCTTAAAGCGGCTTTAGACCACCAGGTTGTCCTGCTATAACGCCAACATTTTCTGGCTTAGACCAGCAGGTCTTTTACTGCTATTGCAAGGTAATACGAAGCAAAACCATTTGGATAACCAGCTCGGAAAGCCCAGATTACCAGTATGTTACTGGACAGCATACGATCCTGTATGGACAGTCCACAACTATTCTTGGAAAGTGTGGCTGTGTATATGTTTGTTTGCTTGTTAGATTAGGGTTTATTGTCGTATCCAAGGGTATTTCACTTGTATGACGACGGATTGTCCTTTCCGCGCTGTTCCTTGCCTAAATGCGGAAAACCGCAATTGCTGGAGCCACATCGTATGACTCACTCATATAACTGACGGTGGACAAGCGGACGCGAACCCGTGGTCGGTACATCGAAGTAGATCAGTAAACGTTCTTACCACTGAGCCACGGCAGCAGGCTTTGTATAAGACGAATGCCGCGAAGCGTGGAATTAACCACTAGTCAACCGATTATGAGCTTTATTCACGTCTATTATTGCGCGTTTATTAAGCGTGTTTAGCAAGTCAATTTAGTCAGTTAGTTATGTTAATAGATCGGATTTTATCGGTGAAAAAATATATATTTATGAAAGACCCGATTTTGGAAATTTGGCACATTTTTGAATTCACATAACCACAAATTTAAACATAAAACTAACCCTACGCCTATTTCCCCCTCCCCTTCCCTTAAAAATAATAGGAGAACAATATCTGATATGGTTAACTGTCTATGTATACTATTGTATATTGAAGACTGCATTGTCGTAGTTGACAACGACTGAGCTCATCTGATATACCACAGGAGGAAGACTATGTATAAAGTTTATGCCTAAGACAGGAAATGAACTTTAGATTTCCGGAAATACCTCTGAGGCATTCGTCCACCAATGATAATCGAGTTTTACAGATCCTTTGATTGTATGCAGACTATTTCCAGGCGGATTGTTATCGTTTCCTGATTTTGCCCACTCGTCCAGTCACGATGATAAAACCGGCATCTCTGTGCTGAACAGTTCCGCCGCTCTCCACCAACGTATAACATACTTACAGCGATCCCACACAGTTTCCTACACACACACAAAAAAGCGGGATTTGGACGAATGATTCAAATTATTTTCCCTTCTTTAATAAATGCAAGTGGGAAAACTGTCAGCATGTATAACCATTATTGCAGCGAACCAAATATGGCCCCATTCAATATTATATTAATGTGACCTTGGGCTCAAACTCAACCAATTTTTTTTAAACACTTGGGTTAAAAGTTAGGTATTAAAACTATATGTTCAAGTTGGTAAAAACAATAATTCGAAATTCTAATTACAAATAGTTAAATCGGAGCCTATAATTTAGTTTTCCAATGATCATATATTCAAGTCGCAAAACAATTCTTGCCGATTCCTGGCACTTTAGTTTGTGTTAGAAACTTAAAAATGTGTACCGTTGTAAGCAGCACTATGCGATCTAGTAAACTGCGCTTTGAGAGTATATATTAATACGTTTGAAGTGCCCCCAATGGTTAATAGTTAAGCCCATCCTTTAAAAAGACACACGGATCTGTAAGCGCAACCCGCTAGGGCCATCAAACTAGAAAAAAGTTAATCTGGCCGAACATTTTCTGGCCCTTCAATATCGCCCTCTAGCCAGGTTTAGCACCAAATATTCGATTATTGTTTCGCTGAAATTTATTAATTGTATCTTATTCAGCATAGAATTTATTGTTGTGTAACGTTGCATAATACCCAAATGACGTATCTACTTGTAGAATGGGCTTCACTCACTATTCTGAACTGTACTATTCAATTTAATCAAGTGTTAATACCCCCACCCAATCCATCTTGCCCCTTAAAATTGTCAAATGATTGTATGTATATTTAAGATGGAGTCAGGAAACAAGTTGATATTTCAGGTGGGTTTCTGTCACTTCCATATACAACATTAATTAACTAGCTAACATAATACTGACGTCACCAATTAGCCAAATAGTCAGACGTGACGTCATACCATTCGGCTTGGATATAAATCTATTGTAACGTCTACACACATGTGTAACATCCCTCGACTATTTCCGTTCCGTAAATAAACTCGGACGAGGCGTGTGTCATTTCCAATGGTAATCACGGGAGGTAACTCTCGTGGACGCTATTCTTTTGGACATACGATGACGTCATCAGAGCTACATTATTATTAAATTACTTACAGAGGACGAAATTTGTATTCCTTGCAACGAGTAATACATAAGAAAGGAACAGTGCTTTGTTCACATGTAATTTAACCCAAGACACGGGTTTGTTTGGCGTGGTTTTTTGGTCATAATCCGACGAGTACTTTGGTTCATTACCAGGCATGCGCACAAAACATCCGGCGGTTAACATTATTATCGGTTCCATTCACCCCCGAGATAACTGTACCGGTACGGAAAATGTCGAAAGATGTACTAACATGGTCAGTGCGACAATATGCCGATTATCAATGTAAAAATGGAGTCTAGTTTTGATTAAGCTGTCACCGCTTGTACACGGCGAATGTTTTAATGAAATAAAATTGTATATCCTGTGGCGAGCTAGTAGAAATTGGCAATTATTCGCTATATGGAGGCTTATCATGTCGAAATTGTCCGAAGCGGATAAGCCTGTGGAAGTGTATGCTAGAAAGAAACTGAATGTTCTGCTAACAGGTCATCCACTGCAGTGCGCGACATACTTTACAACCGGCTGGTGATTGCGTATGTCAAATCGCTCTGTGTAAGAAATTATGGACTTTGTATTACTGTATTGGTAATGACTTAAAAACATGAACTCTTTGGTTACTCCATATAAACATTAACTGATACAAGCTCTCTAGCCTTTCTCAAGTGAATACAAATATAAATTCATACTATAAGGAATACGATGTAATTAGTAAAAATATAAGTTTTCAATGATATATTTGTATTCCCCTGAGGAAGACCCCAACATGAGGGCCGAGATCTTCTATCAGTAAATGTTTACCTTCAGTAGCTAATGAGTTCGTGATTTTAATTTATTCAATACAGCCCACGTGTGAATATTAAACAAAATATCATATATTGTTCATACCAATCATGAAATCTGATAAATTGAATGTATAGCCATATTACCCACACAAATCACTAAGTATGAATAAATATAGCCCGCATGACATCAGGTAACCATAGATTGATTGCCCCACAACACTCTCGCTTCCATCTTCACGAGCCAATGTTAAGACATGGATGTATTAACCTTGGCACATTAGAAACATTTATCGTGTGTTCTGGGTCAACCAAATACACGTGGCTGTTGTGCGGTAGAGTGTGGAATAAAGGCTGGCGTCCTGGCGATTAAAGGTGCATGTGCCAATCGAAATCGAGCATATGAAACTAAGTCAGAATACGTATAACTAGCGTTATGTCGCATGGTCTCTCTATATGGGTCTATATATATAGAGAGAGATACCATGTGTTCGGATGATGCATCACTTCTGTCCTGTTGTTGTTTTCCGCTATTGTGAAATGAAACTGTGTGTCTTCCATGTGATATCGCTTAGTGCAGGATACTCCTCAGAATCTGTGACATAGTTGTTTATTTGTCAAGAAAAGTTTTTTTTAAGGGCATTTGACATCTTGGACAAATTCAGTGTTCGGTTTCACTATGTAATGTATTAAAGTAACAAGTGAAGTTAACATCATCATGCTATCTGTACGATTTTGAGTTCTGACCAATCACAATCCTACTACAGGTTTCAAACAACTATTTCTGTATTTCGATTGGTTTCGTCTGGTTTCATGGCTCTCGGAGTCAAATTCCAAATAAATTTTTCTTGTCTGTTTGATTAGGGCATAGCGTCGTCCATCATTGAATTGCACTCATATGACAACAGATTCTCGATCGGTGAAAACCGAGAGGAATCCTCTTTAAAAAAACCCCACAGCGATTGCCGGAATCAACTCACGTGATTCCAGCATGGACCAAGCGGTCCTCTCCCTCGGTAGCACTCTATAGGGCATGGTACGCGAACCGGGAGAAAACCTCTACCGCGATTTCCAGAGTCAACTCAGGTGATTCCATCATGGAACAAGCGCTCGATCTCCCTCGGTAGCACTCTATATAGGGCATGGTAGGAAAACCGGGAGGAAACCTCTTAAAACCTCCCACCGCGATTGCCAGAGTCAACTCACGTGATCCCACCATGGAGCAAGGGCTCGCTCCCCCTCGGTAGCACTCTAAAGGCATGGTAGGAAAAACGGGAGAAAACCTCTTAAAAAACCCCAACGCGACCAAGCGCTCGCTCACCCTCGGTAGCACTCTCTATAAGACATGTAAGCCTCGTCATCTGGCTTGAAGATTGAATATTGCAGAGCCACATTTTGCGTTGCTGCTGTGTGTAGCTACAGGACTGAAAAAGCCATCTTTTTAATCTTCTGCTTATGCGAAAACTAGAGAGAAAATATAACTTCTTTGAATGGCATTTAGAAGATGAACTAACAAGCTCAAGCTTGAGAACGATGTCAGAGTAGACATTGAAACGTTATGTTAAAATACATGAGAAGTAGCCATCCATATATTGTTTTGCCTTATTAGAAAAAGATGTAGAAGTTACCCGGAAGTTGAGAAAATTACGTGAAATGTCGCAGATCACATCACGTGACTTACATGCCATAGGTCTCGATCTATGGAACAGCTATGTCTCTGATAAAAATTGGGGAACTCGAATCCGTGCACTGTATTCGAAGAAGAGTCCAAAGCGATGAACGCAGTTACAAATATCATGGTAAAAACAGGTGCCAAAAATAGCGCATTCCTACTGCTGTTAAATTTGAATAATGCAGAGTTTGGTAGCCGGTTAAGGCCATGCTTGTTAAACCTAGGAGGACGGTGAGGCGATGCATGAAGTTACGAAGCGCTGCATGAAGTTACGAAGCGATGCGCGAATTTGCGAAATGATGTACGACGTTGCAGAGCGATGCATGAAGCTGCGAAGCGATGCGCGAAGTTGCAGACAGATGCGTGAAGTTGCGAAGCGAAACTGCGAAGTGAAATTGCAGCATCGCTTCGCAACTTCGCAGCATAACTTCGTGCATCGCTTCGAAACTTCGCGCATCACTTCGCTGTTGATCTATGTTGTATAAGCATGCCCTTTAGAGGCTTCCATAGCAGAGGAACTACCTGGTCACAATCGTATTCTTGCGAGAGTTTCTATATAGTGGACGAGACTAAGATAACGCTCGTACGCTATGCCAGGCCATCGGGCATAAATTTCCGCCAATATTTGGGGCGACGTATGCCACAGGCCAACAAATAAAAGAAGTACAAAACAAGAGGGCCCGGGTGTATCTTAGAGTCAATATCTCGATGTAGGAAGAAGAATCGATTCTATTTTAGAATGTGCCTCCTCATACAAAAATTGTAATTAAAGAACAGCCGTGTTGCTATCCGCGCACCTGGCTCTACTTTTCTGTTGATGACAGCTAACGCTTACACACCCTTTCGATATGATAAATCCTGAAGTAAGTTAGTACGCCGTAAAATAACCTATAAATCTGACATTTCTTCGTCCATGTGTCAAGAAGGTCACTGATGATTAAGGTGTATTATATGCCTAGATGTTTTTTTTTGGGGGGGGGTGTAAGAAAGTCTACATCCACTCCAGTTTGATGTTTAATACCAATCAGGCAAACAAATAATACCGACAATGAGGAGTTCCGTTATTAAGTTACAGCAAGCTACCCACACATATAATGTGTTAGGCGCGGAATTCTGTTTCTCTACCATACAGTGTAGCCTGAAAGACTCACAGGGTGCACCTTACAGTGTAAATTCAACTTTTTGCACTTACCAACAATTATGTGCTCAATTAGAACTGATCTATAATGTTTTATATACTGAAGTTTCAGATGAATGTTAGATGACAAACTTGACATAAATCCCCCAGTCGCCTTGTGAAAAATACGGAAGTACGGTTGAAGTGTATGTTGCCAATCTGCCGTGCTTGCAGATTTTAATTTGTAGCAGAAGAGCCAGTAATTTTCCTTTTATGCACAAATAAAAAGGCATGTTTACTGCACAAAAAGATACAGAATTGATTGGATGGGGATATTATCCCGCGGCCGTGGATGAGTGGTAGCCTTTGCGCTTCCTAATCCTACTCCAATTGACCGTTCGCGGGATCGAGTGCGTCTGTTTAAGGTATAAGAGTGAGTCACACGATGTGGCTGCGGCAATCGCGGGAGTGGTTTTTACGAGGTTTCCCCCCGGCTTTCCACCGTAATAAGGCAAGGAAATTTGTGAAGTGGACAATCCGTTGTCATATAAGTGAAATACCCTTGAGTACTACATTAAACCCAAGACAAACAAACAAAACATGTGGATATTAAACCTGTATTAAGCCGGTAAATCTACTTAGTTCAAATTGTGAGCTCCGGGTCCAAATCGTAGGCGGAGAGATTACATACTTTGGGTCGTTTCAACGCTGTAGCTGATGAGATGTATCAGCTATACAGTGTTTAACAATACTCGAATGCAGGATATTTCAGCGGTATATACAGACGATTCTGTGTCAAGTGAAAATGCATTTTGAAGATGGCGTCTTCTTTACGCTGCAGATAACTATACGCTCTACTTTATATATAAACAAATTAGCGGGGGATTGAACGAATGACTCAAAGGGTCTATAACTGATATCAACAAATCCGTCATCATTTGACAGAATGCGCTTGAAAACGGTTTTTGAAATCTCTTGTTGGGGCGCGTGTAGCTGAACAATACATCAAATCCAATCTCGGTTGATTTATTAAACAAGCTTTATAAAGCCAAATCATGCTTATGAGACGGAAAAGGGGATTGAGCTTTACAGGTAATATTACTGATATAATAATTTGACGGACGTAGTCCTGGAAACGCAGCACGTAAAGTTTGTTTATATATTCTGTTATCGTTTTATTTTTATTTTTTTTATTATTACCGTATTTTTGTTTTTGTTTATTTTTGGTGCTGCTTTTAATTGGCTATTTCGTTTAATCACAGCTATAATCCTTTGACCAATTTGCCCCGCCTTCTACGTTAAGGCAGTACGTACTGAGACGATTCGAGCCATCTTAGTCAAGGCTGATGATTGGGCTCATACTCTCAGAGCTATATAGTGGTGATATTTGTTTGGGCGCATCACGATGATCTGCCGAGTTTTAATCGGCTTAAAGATATAAAGTAAACCGGCGACTGGTAAGCTCTAGAGAACGAATGAATAGCTAGATACACCACCTCCATGTGAACCATATAGTCGTACTTGTAAGTATGGGGCTAAACCCCCACTGTTTTGCGAGAACATATGGTCGTTTTACTTATTTAGGTCTGCAACAAACAAACGTTAGCTCCCCACTGGTGGCACCGTGTCACAAGCTCCCCACTGGTGGCACCGTGTCATAAGTTCCCAACTGGTGTCACCGTGTCATAAGCTTCCCAATGGTGGCACCGTGTCATAAGCTCCCCACTGGTGGCACCGTGTCATAAGCTCCCCACTGGTGGCACCATGTCATAAGCTCCCCACTGGTGGCACCGTGTCATAAGCTCCCC
>JAVFBX010148473.1:0-15345 GCA_034783855.1 Mopalia kennerleyi
TAAGGACCACTCACAGCAACTGCCCCATGTATTTATCCCTATCTTTTTATACCAAAAAACCGTTTTTGTCCATATGGATTCGGTTAGAACCATCCTGGTTCCATTAAGATCCACCCTTTTTTCTAAAGAACCCTCAAAGAACCCTTATTTCTTAAAGTGTACCTGTCTCCACAAACAATGTCCAAATTAACGTTAAAAATGTGTATTTCAACCTACCTTTGCGTTATCCTGCGCCGGCTAATAAAACAACATTAAGCATTTAAGGGAACTTAAAAAGTTGGCCTACTACAGTAAAAAGTACTTAAAATTAAAATTAAAATTAAACCGCCTTACATTCACTTTTGAATAATACATGCGACCAGTATCAACTGTCTGTTAAATAAATGTAGAAATAAAATCAGCTGTTTATCTCGTATAACTGTTATAGAAGAAATTTCATACAATGCCAGCTTTTTCTCACCATTGGGTCTATTGTTGGTTTGTTTTAGCAGATCTTTCTTGTCACCTGACTGTCCAGAATTGTCACGGGTTTCGGCAGATTTGTTTCCTTAAGGTAAATTATATAAAACAACTTAAATAAAATGGCTCTTTTCACCAGCTGACTAATAATACATATAAGTTAGATATATGGAACATCTTTGTAACATTTGTAACATCTTCAGTGACAAATGCTTCAAGCGGCAATCTGGTTCAGCAGTTCCCATGTACAGTTTTAAATAGGTCCAATCATATTTCGTTTGGTATATTATATATAAATTAAACTTGGAAAGGCCAATCTGGTCGAAATTGAGAAGACTTCCCCTTCTAACATTTATTAACAGAGCCGATGCACAACACACGTTTTGCAGTGAATAACAGAATGCATTTGCACAAGTCATCTGACTTGATCATAGTTTAGCGCCGTACTTAAGGTCATTTAACTCCTATAATGGCGTGCCATCCAACTGAGTGAAGGGACTCATCCTCGACGACACGGACAACAAACAGGACAATAACATGATTGGAAAAAGTCACACAACAGATTAGTTACCATTTGTATCTTCAATTCTGAAAACAATATGATCATAGACAGATGCTTACATCCACATGCCTGTCAAAGGTGTGCCCACAACTGTTTGGTGCACACCTGTCTTTGAATCTTGAATCATATTGTGTTGCTTTGCTCGTCTTTGTGTTAAGGAACAACATGCAACGTATCTGTTGTGCATTTTTCAAATCATGTAATTGTCTGATCTTTTTTTTTGCCTGTGGAATGTAAGGCGGGTTCCCTTACCAGTTGGAAACTCCCACGTTAAGTACCGAGTTAAATCCCAATCAAACAAGCACGTAGCACATTTAAGTTTTGTCCATCCGCAAAAACCTCATCAAATAGCAAAATACAAAGCTAATACAACCATAAATGCAAATTATACTATTTATATTATAATGATATTTATGTTGGAAGTTAAATAGTAAGGTTAATCTAATTGATCAAATTTTATTCTAGCACTTGTTTAACTTGAAATATAGTCAGGTGGTTATTATGCAAATGTCACTGATGCTTGTTCAGAAAACAACATCATTTCACTCATGCTGCCTGCATGGCCCGCGTGGAACCATGGCAACATCTCCCCATGTTCTCCCGGGCTTAGGGCTGAATTTCATTCTTGTGGCTGTGGCGTTGACTGGCGGACCTGGGCTGTACATCTTACGAAACCTGGCTATTTTCAAGTTCACAGAGACCCACCCTCCTCACCCTTAAAACTTTGTATTGTTCTTTCGGGCCCTTTTTGACCCTCACCTTTGCCAAAAATTATTGATTAACTTGAACAATCCTAACTTGGGGCATGATATATTTTTACATAACATCTATTTCAGTTATATGCATGCCCCCAAAGTGTCATTCACTTGTATTGACCTTGTCATTTATTAAATAAATGACCATATCACAATATACATATGTGTTTGACTTTGTTAATTTATTTTGGACAAACTTAGCTGGTCTCTGCTCGATATTTAAGATAACTGTCTAGCATAAAATATATATATATATTGAGTAATTCGCAAGATATAGACCCGTTGTACGTCGTGTATTGGTTTGTGACAAGCATTTACCTGCGATAAGCATTTGATTATATATGTCATGAAGTGTTCTTTATTTATTGTATGCGTGTCCAAAAAATTGATAAACTTATTTTGTCTCTAAATGATTATTAGTCTACTTTTGCAAAATAATCGAGACAAATTAAAAACATGGTCGGAAAAAGGTAGGAAATTCGGCTCTTAGTATCTAGTTGCCGAGCTTATAAAGAGCTGTAACTAGGTAAGTGGGCCTCTAGGACAATCAATATGCCTGTTACATTCCTCCTCTAAGGAGAAGACGGTCAAAACAGATTTGGCCTCTCTTCTTATCCCAGGAGAGAAGCTATCTTCGATGCCTCTATGTTCTTAACATGGTTGTAGACAATTGTTTTTTATTCTTCTTTTTATATCTGCTATAATAGCAAACTTCAGAATCTTTGAGTATTATGTAACAAATACAGTTCATCCCTTACCAGGCATGTGCATTCAGACGTAAACAAAAACAGTACGTGGAGTTTAACTTGTAAATTTGATTCTGACAATTCGATATCGGCCAAAAAGCTTTGCCATCCAGAAATTGCAGCTACTTCCGGAATACTCAAAACTAAAAACTGTAAATGCAAACTATTTTTAAAGCCGTACAAATTAACTTTTGAGTCGCAAAACAATGGCAGTAACGAGTTTAAATTGACCTTGTCTTGAAGGACCATTCGATTTTTTATCAATGGACAAACAGAATCGACGTGAAATTGCAACTTATATCAATTATTTTCATGCAAAAGATTTTTGCTATTTATATAATCCCAATTCCTTTATTGGTCCGAGATCAGCTATATATTCACCTGATTAATTCTTATCGCCAAACAATATATCGAATGAACTTATACGTCCTTTGGTGTGTTTTAATTGTTCTAAATATTTATTGACCTGACTTTACTGATTTGCTGGCAGTAGTCATACTCAGAGACTTGTCATTTATATTGCAAGTGAACTGCAATTAGCCTGACTTGCAACCGAAAACCAATAACACACTTGGCTAACAGAAATCCAGCTATCCGAGAAACCCCAAAGTAAGCTATCATTTGTCGATGACCGATGCGAGAAGAGCTGAGGAGGCTATTAACTATGGGGTTCAACTAGTAAAAGCCATGTGAATCATTCTTGCGATAATAGCTTGTTTGTTTTCTTCGGATTTAATGTCGTACTCAAGGGTATTTCACTTGTATGACGATAGATTGCCCATTTCACACTGGTCCCTGTTTAAAGACGGTGGAAAACCGGAAAGATACCTCGTTAAACCGACTCCCGCGATTGTACCGGAGCTGCATCGTGTGACTCACTCATGTACCTGCTTGTCGACAGGCGGACTCGAACCCGTGGGCGGTGTAGCGTTGGCTTAGTAAGCAGACACTTTCATCACTAAGCCACGAGTGCGGGCCACCGATTATAGCGTTTAAAAACCACTGAAAACGCCAGACAAACCCGTAACATTATTAAACCTCAGAGAATGACGGCGCTCTTTCCTGACCAAAATCCACACTTCAAAACATGTATGTCAGACCACATTTTATTCCACCGGTTTTGTTTCATTAATTTGCTGATCACCCATATATATGTGCATGTGATTATTGTTGAACGCTCATTCACGTAATGAACAGTTCAATCAAAATGCAGGTCGATATGAAATTCTAGTCCAGTTTCAATTGGCGAATACAAATGTATGGTTAAATCATGAACCTATCATATCAATTTGAAAGCTGCATGTTTTCCTCACGGCTAAGGGGAGACACGTTACCAATCTGTTCTAACGTCTTGGCCATTCGTCTTGGGGTTATCCTATCTTGTCACTGTCTGTCGCCTGTGACATCGAGGATGGTTTATAACATTCGTTGGGCTGACATACTGCCTTATGATTCAATAGGGAAACATAACGCTCCAGCCCGAATCCCTAGTGTAATATGCGGAGAGGATTCGCTATCAATCAATCAAGCCTATAAGCGTATTTTATCGAATGAATTGCAATACCTAAAATAATTCGTTATGTTATATTGCATTATTTAAATACTGCCCGCGGCCGTGGCTTTCTAACGCCTACTTCGATGTACCGTTCACGACATCGAGTCCATATATCGACCCTCAGATATATGAGCGAGTCACAAGATGTGGCTCCGGCAATCGTGGGGAAAGTTTTTACGAGGTTTCCTCCCGGTTTTCTACTTCAATGGGGGCAAGGAACAGTGTGAAGTGGACAATCCGTCTTCATATAAGTGAAATACCTTTGAGTACGACGTTAAACCCCAATCAAATAAACAAACAAAAATTATTTAAATATTGTTTTGTTCCAGTTGTTTTAATGACACAAAGGATTAACATATCCATAAGAAATTTGTAGAAACTATTCACGGATAACAGTAGTTGAATATTCTACATTGTGTAACAGTCAAATATAAATTATCTTATATAATATTTTGAAGAAAACCTATTATTTACAATAACTCTCAGACAATGGATTATATCCTTTACTACCCCAATCGACGTCAATCTTAAATGTGGTTCCTCAGTACTGAATACGCCAGACTAACGTCTAGCGTAGCGTGACGTTCATTTAGCTGCTGCGAGCAAATCCTTCTATCTCATCTATCATTGCCTATTAATATGCAGCCCACTGTCGTTACAATTGCCTCACAATTCTTGACCTGTATCCTTAATATCATAAAATAATCACAAGAAGTCAATACACTAACATTTTGAACCGTAATTAGCAGTTAAGTTGGCATGAAACACAAACTGTTTTTCGGCATGCTCTCTGACATCGTTGACGTAATGTAGAGGCTAAAATATTACCCGGGAAATGATTTGATCACGTGACAGTAAAGTCATATGATTACGCAAATTACAGATTCGCGTTTCGTTTGTGATTTGCTTGATCGCACGCACTTGACCAAGATGACATACATTTACAATCCTATGTGAAATTATTTATAGGATTGCACGTGTCTCATTTACTATCCGAGGTAATATCGAAGTACGAAAAATCGAAACGGTGCGACGTCATTATCATCGCTGCTGTTGATATGTTTTCAAAGTTTCTCCATCAAACGCAAAATATAAATCAGGATTAAAGCTTTCTTGACTTGTTCGGCAAAGCAAAACTATAGCTGAACAATTTTTAGACCCAATTCCTACGGTTGGTTTTGTGATGTACTTGTGTTACGATGTTACTTGTCACGAAATCATTTATTTCGTTTTTTAAAGAATTCTATACACGGAATACACAGGATCAGGAAATTGTATCTAAGTTGTTCATGCATTGTACTTATTCGGCACATATAGTAATCGTGCGTAGAACACAATTCAAAAGGTTGGGTGCAACGAAAACAATTTCCCACTTCATTTAAATGGTTGTCCATAAATATGATAGCTGCTCTAGGAATGCTACGTCTTGTATTCGGACCAAAAGAGTTTTCTTATAAACTTTTAATGTAAAATATTTATGATATCCTCCAAACATTTTCACAGTTTGGTCACTGTTGTGAATTCCACCTAATCCATTCTGTATAGATTATGCGTATGCTAATGTAGGATGTTGTAACGTATTTAATTAAGTGTATGTCTGCATGTCAATGTGTATTCATATATATATACGAGCAAAAAAGAGTGACTCAATAAGCTGTGTCAAAAGACACTCTTGTAAAATAAATAGATAAAAAAATTAGAACAAAAGAAAAACTAAACACAACATGCACGCTCAAAAAATAAAGATACAAAAACCTTCACCAAGCAAAAAAGGGGAACGATTTATTGCAAGCTTGTACTGAAGTGCCGTCTTCTTTAATGCCATATCGCATATTTTATATGTGATATTGCCTATGGTGATGTATCAGCCTGAGTGGATTAGAGAGAGAGACAGAGGCGTGGGTGTTTAAGCGGTTTATTCAAGTAGAAAGTTTAGCCTGAGTCGTCCCGATATGCTCACGGGATATCGACAGGATCTCTATTTGAAATTGTTCCTACATAAAATATGGCTATAATGGAACCCTTCAAGGTTTTTCAGTTATGGTTCTGATGGAACCTTGTATGGTTCTGTATGGATCCATCACAGCAACTATTCCAAGTATTTCTCCCTTTCTTCTTATATTAAGAACCGCTTTTGTCGTAAGGGTTCCATATAGAGCCACCCTCTTTCTAGATAATCGTTAACGAACCATAATTTCTAAGAGTGTAACGCATAGAGTTGTCATGCTAATCTTTCTGTACCGGAGGCACAGACAAAGGGTCACTAAATTATTGTGTAGGTATTTATGCTTATACTGTGTTGTTTCGGAGTGGAGTAACAAATACCAATATACAGTTCAAAATGGGCTTTGGCACCAAACCAGTCCAATGTGCTCCAAGAATTGACCTAATTTATGTCAAGCCCCTTTCGACATTAAAAGTTGATTCCTCAGTAAAGTCTACGGAGAGGAAAAAACTCTTTCACTGGAAGGGTTGTCAAATAATGCACAGCTATCACGTTCAATAACGCCATACTATATCCACACTAAAAAAAATGCTGCCGTCGAATGGTGGATATTAGCATCGTACCTTGCACATTAAACACGACCCATTCAATGCTAACACTCGTCCCATCAAATGTCGATGACATAATTTCAGATCTGGCTACTGTATTTGTATTCATTCCTTGGATGTTGCTATTTTAATCCAGTAATCGAACGTTTACCCAACATGGTAGGAATAACTTGTTCTTGACCCCAGCAAAGGAATCCCCGGAAGAATTTAAATGCAGTCAGCGTTTCTTGTTTTCCTTTATTAGTACACCTTTAAAAGCCCCAATCTTGGTTTAATAGTTCTGATATCCTTCGATGGCATACAACGTAGAATTACGAAACACTTAAACTGTTTTGCTGGAATATCTGGTGTAAAAACAGGTATTCATGCCGTAAACAGAGATAAATTATAAAGGCTCAATTATATAGAGAAGCCACCTGGAATTGTAGGCAAGTTGATTTAACCATAAACGTTGGTAAGCTTTTAAAGTAAGGTTTTTCACCAGTATCGTTTTATTACAGTCAAAATGCTTTACTTGAATATCTTGTGTTAAACCGACATTAAGCAATTAACACTGTCAAATTTGTCTAAGCTCGGTATATAGAGAAACATTCTGGAATAGTAGTCAAGCTTTTGTGTGTGTAATATTGGTCAGCTTTTATATTCTTTTGTTTCATAGTACAGTTTTGCCAGACGCTAACAATGTTTGCCTTGACTGGCTGGTGTATCAAGTATAAAAAAACAGACATTTATACCAGCTCTATTTTAGGATAACAGAGATTGTAACTGTTACCTATAAACGTTTGTTGTGAATGATTTGTGAGACTCTGTGTTGCTTTCTTAATTGACGAGTGTTTAACGTTGTGTTGAATGTGGTGGAATAGGACCATGGATCACACATCAATCGCTGGCGACACGGGTCAAC
Organism: Mopalia kennerleyi; assembly: GCA_034783855.1. Taxonomy (NCBI): domain Eukaryota; kingdom Metazoa; phylum Mollusca; class Polyplacophora; order Chitonida; family Mopaliidae; genus Mopalia; species Mopalia kennerleyi. The sequence continues at coordinate 7,535 of JAVFBX010148473.1, forward strand.
TGTTCTCTATACCCCAGGTCAAATGACGTATTACTATGCACCTAAGCGACACATTTAAATTAACATTAATTTTACTGGATATATTTCAAAATAGTGTAGTTGTCTAATGTTAGAAATAATACCGCTATCTCTGCAGTCAAACTCAGGCATTTGGTGGATGGAGTTGACTCAAACGGATTTGTCCGTGAGCAATTTTGACTGAAACTGATAAAGCTATATCACTAAATCAAAGAACCGACCAGTCATTCATCTCAAATAAACCGAATCCATAAATCATAAAGTCAATATCAGTGAATCAACTTATGAATCAATTATTGGATCACCTAATTTGGCACTTCTTGATTGTATTGATGAATCAATCAGCGAATCGATCAATGAATCAGTGCAAAACAGAGATTCCGGCTCTGTGAAGTTCTGTGAAATCGGCTCCCGATGCCTTATTAGGAGCCTGTTATAGATTGGAGTTTTATGGACGTAGCGATTATTCAAAATGAAAACTATTACGAAAATGCTAAATAGGGTAACCGTTCATAAAACGATCGTAAAACCATCTAGCTATATGCTTTGGTTTGTTTTATTAAAAATACGGTTCTCTCACGAGCAGTCCGCAACATTGTGAAGTTCATTTCATATTAAGCTTATTTTGCAGCTCCCAAAAAATCTCAAAAATCGGTTATATGTGGTTTTTAGAGAAATCCAGTCCGGCTAAGATGTTAACATCCCATCTAGTTAATAGTCATTATCGTTTCTTAATGTCCTCAATACATTTATGCCAATGGCCCTTCAGTGGTCTCTATTGATTTAGTGCAGCCTTTCTACTTAAGCCGCTTAAACGCCTACTCTGGTCCTAATCCACTTAGAGAGGACAACTCCATGGGCATTGCTGGCTATAAGACAAGATATGTCACTTTAAATCGCTACGATGTTACCCTCTCCGCAAGTGCTGTCTGTATTATTTGATGATAAATTTTTAAAATCCATGTTTTGTACTTGCCCAGTATTTCCGCTACCCGGTCTATGTCCCACCCCCGTTTAACGCTTCATTACATCCACAAATTGACTACTTGGGAGGTTCGCGTCTTAAAGTAATTGGACATTTCAAAGATTTCGTTATTTATATATTAATTGTATTGTTGTTGAGGTCAATGTGAAAGTTCAATAAAACATTGTGTTTGTATGTTAGTTTAGATTGTGGTTTGACGACGCACTGAATGTTATTTGACTTATTTTCGCAGTGCGGGCGGACCAGCATTTGGTAGAGCGATGGCAGTATGTGTATTTCTAACCAAGATATACGGCTCCAAATAAACGACCAATATTCCCAGTTTGAACAGGCTTGGTTGTTAATCTATAAGGTGTACTGGAACAATACACTAAAGAAATCTATAGTATTGATCAATACATGTGTCTCCCGTGTTTCGTGATTAATTAGGTAAAATAGTATTTACTGAATCAATGGACCACAGTCAAAACTTTAAACACTACAAAGATACACTGTAAAGGGCACGTGGTGGTTTATTGTACAGGCGACTGGTCCCATTGTTTCTGCTGTTTGATTAGCTTACATATTATAGTACTTTAATTGGGATCCACTGTCCGTTTCTTGTTATTCTTATTTCTATGTACAAACAGTCTCTTCTTTATTCTTTTTCCAAATATTATAGGTCAAACCAGCATAACGCCCATTTAGTAACTAAGTATGTGCATGCTGATGGAGATACTTCTAGTGATATAGTGTCCCGGTATGTCCTCCCGCCTTATTCTCGTGAAATGTATATGTTTCAAACATATACACGATCGGAGCTTTTCAATAGCTAGTCATAGCAGTTGGTTCATTGAGCGCGTTAAATAGCACTACTTGTTCGACAAATACCAAGTACTAGATTAATGAGAATAATAAGATTTGTCCGATGAAATTAAAACACAGATAAATAATATGAAACAGATAAATGGTGGAATTGTTTTATAACTGTAATACACTTTGACATTGTGCGAATTGTTTCCGACCGGAAGCATTGACGTTCCGGATAATCGTGTTTCTTTTATTTTGTGGTATTTATTATTTTTCAATTTTAATGAAAAGGGATTGACATGTGTATGTTGTATTCATGAAAAGTGTTACATAACAAATAATTAAATCAATGCAATGCAAATGTTATCCGTGAAATTACATTGAATAGCTGAGATAGCTTTTATGAATTTCCTTGGATGACAAAAGAAACTATTAAATCCTTTTACGGGTTTGAAGTGTGTATGTTTGTCAGCGATTGTCTTTTATGTTTCCTTTTATCTCATTGACGACAGCAATAATAAAATGTTGATAGCCGACTTAGCTTCATTTCTTCTGTGAATCTTGAATAAGGAATTGGCAAAAAGACGGCGTAGATTTATTCTTTGTCATTTATTATTGACGACCTTGTCGACAACCCAACGCACTGAGTATGCACATCTGCCGTACACTATGTAAACGCAGAGCTGAGCAAGTTATAGTCGTAGAAGTAAGAGAAGTGGCAGTAAGAAGACATACATATTGATGTTATCATACTGACACTTGACGCTTGGCCAAATTCCGTATGTATGAGGCTATATAGCATCATGACTCGGGCACCCTCTTGGCTAACAGTACATCCTGTGATGCCTAGAAGCCTCTGGAGAGAAGATGGGTTAATCATTCATCACTGAAACAATTCAAGACAGATATGACGGTCACAGAAACATTTAACGCAAAAACGAAAGCGTATATGAAAAGAAAGTTTATCTTACATTCCCAATTCACACGGTAAACTAGACGGAGTTATACTGCCAGAACGCAGAAAAAGTATGTTCTCCATGTCCTAATGAAATGCCTAGATTTAAGATCAGCTGACATGCCCTTAGCGATGTTAACTGGCGTTTATAAAACGAGACCAGACCGTCAAACCATAACGTCCTTACCACACAGAATAGCTGATTTATAGATATCTGATTTCCTTACCACACAGAATAACTAATTTATAGATATCTGTTTTTCTCAGAAAGTGAAATTTAGAAGATTGTTTTTAATTATGCACCTAACTTTGAATATGTAAGTGGATTTGAGAACAAACGAAAATGAAACAAAACAATTATGCATGAATACTTGTGTGTCTGTTTAAAACTTCCGATTTTGCATTTCATGAGTAGCAAATTTTGTTTTTAATGTCTTTTCACTGATATGCAGAAATTGTATTGCTCATGACTTGAGTCAACATCTTAAAGAAACCACGCAATAAACACTTGACGATATTCGCATACACTGGTAAAGTTCAATTTTATACACCGGGAATCACGACACGAAAAATAGACCGAACTATTCGGTTGATAAATATTGATCATAGCACTGTTAGTTATTATGCCGTACTGTATCAAAACGAATCCTAGCAAGCGTGCATTATTAGACAGGTCGCTTCTCGGAGATTCCAGATTCTGGCCCTTATATTATTTTGGAGTTCCAATATCGCCTAAAAGCGCGAAAGCATATTTGTCAGATTGTTACATGTTAATACGACACTCTGCGGTGGGCTAAATAGCTTTTGGCTTGGCAGGAAATTGGATGAAGTATTCGCCGCCGCATATTTCATACTATACACGGTGTCATCAATTAAAGGCAAATTGTCTTTTAAGTCTGTATTGTGAACTGTTTTGGAGTTTCAAAATCTTATAGGAACTTCTGTGACAACAGCTTGTACCCATGAAGCCACGCTTTAATTAGAGATGATCAACTTGCTTTTTAGTTTGACGGCTGTCTGTTGTTAATTGCAAACCAACCATGATTGTGAAAACAGTAAACTAAACAACTGGAAATAAAATACCCTTTTTTTTCTTGTGTGCGTCATAACATGACACAGTTGTTCTGGTAGGCCATGCCATGGTATGCGCCAGGGACACGTCCCTTCTTTGACAGACTTGAAAATCGACAGCGACACAGCAAGTAGTCATTGCGTCCCCAGGACACTCTTGTCCGGAAGTTTTTCCTGTCAATGTAATGCTTTTAACAGCACCCTTAGAAACATCAGTTGATAAGTATGTTGAGCCCTTTAGAAACAGGTATCGTATTTAATCCTATATTGTTTGGATGGTGCGTGCTCAACGACCACGTTGCGCTAATATTGCCAGCAGAACCTTTTGTGTGACTGCTGACTTAAATCAGTGCGAAATAACGTATATAGCTGACGACTTTGTAGACTAAAAGGTTGAATTGACTAGTATACCACCATCCATAACCAACCAAAATGTACTAAGGTGAAATTGTTTTTATTAATTATTAAACTTTACGTTATTTGGAATATAGAACATCTTATGTTGTCTGCACATGTTCATATTTAGCATATGTTATTCCTATAGGCACTGTGTTTGATTCCGGAGATCATTTAGATCAACTGGTTAGCATTCACTGACTGGCAATGTAACAAATTGGGACAAATTTTGTTTAGCCACTATGTTTTGCGATTTAAAATTTTGTCTTATAATCATGTGTGTCAGTGCCATCGAAAAGAAGGCCGTTCTTCTATAAGTTGAATCTAAACGATTCAAACGAACCAGATGCCAGCCACTGTTTGACTGGTCTCGCCAACGTCCCGCATAAAAAGTAAAGTCTTGCTAAGATCAAGTCAGTACATTACCATGGGTATGTTTCTTGTGCCAGCCTTCACGGGGAATGTCCTTTGTTTCTAGTGCCAGCCTACTTGGGGAATTCCTTTGTTTCTAGTACCGGCATACACGAGAAAGCCCTTTGTTTCCATGCAGTGCCAGCCTACTTTGGGATGGCCTTTGTTTCAAGTGCCAGCCTACATGGGAAATGCAATTTGTTTCTAGTGCCAGCCTACATGCGGAATGTCATTTGTTTCTAGTGCCAGCCTACATGCGGAATGCCATTTGTGTCCATTGCCAGCCTACTTGGGGAATGCCGTTTGTTTCCAGTGCCAGTCTACATAGGGAATGTCATTTGTTTCTAGTGCCAGCTTACATGCGGAATGTCATTTGTGTTCATTGCCAGCCTACTTGGGGAATGCCGTTTGGTTCTAGTGCCAGTCTACAGATCCTTTGAATAACAACTATCACGCCCAATTTGCCGCAAATGGTCACACTACCACAACCATGACATAACAAATGTGTTTCTAAGAGTTGTGTTCACTTTCACATTACATCAATATTGGCAGCACCGAGGTATAAACTTAATATAAATAAGTATGCTACGGCGTTAATCACTAAGTAAACTAATTTGAAGCTACCTTAGTTGGTATTATATCTGTGTAATGCTAACGTAATTGAGCGAAACATATGATTTGTTGCTCATACACACATATAAACGCACGGATATAGCGCAGACGGAACATCGTCCTAATGAGACCAATTGCTGTTGTGATTAAAGACTAACAACCAGACAAATGGATGCAAACATCTGAACAACATCTACTAATACATTTACTAAGGCCGTCTACTTTGCCCGGAACACAAATTATTTGCTAAATATGCCACGCTTAATTACAGTCCAAGCTGTGTGTATGACGTATCTCTCTCGTCCAATATTACTGCCACACGTACAGACGTGCATCGAAAAGTCAAGTTAAATAAGTTAATAAACACAAATTAAATCTAGTCTGTTATTAACCTGTAATAAAACGTAACATATCACTGGGCCTCGATAAACCCCATCAACATGCACTCAACACTAAAAAGACAAAAATCAATCTGAGGATTGTCTTGTCTGGATAGAGGCTTCTTAGGGAGGCTTCAGCCACGACCGGAAGTTATCACAGTGTACTGACATTATGGAACAGAGACAGAAGAAAGATCCAGTCGACTTAATGATATTATGTCAAGGAAGTTTGCCGATGATCTAGGTTTAGGGTGGTAATTTAAAGCTATTTATTTGTGTAATGATTTCCATTACATATCTTCTCTGATAGCTTCCTTGTGTCAAATTTAATGGAAGAAAAAGGCTAATTGACAGAAAACAGAACCTTTTTACCAAATCGGAAAGTAATGGCTAAATACATACAAATTTGGATAAGGGGAAGCAGATCTAGGCTTAAATTACCTATCCCCCACTACTACACCCCCCACCCCTACTCCCACAACACACACCCCACCCTTGCGCACCTCTCCTCTTCCTCTACAGACGCTCGCACATATATATACGCTTGCGGTGCAACACACCTGTTTCTATGCGTGTTCCAAATAAAACGCACTGCTGTTTTATATAGCCCTTTATTGTATTGAGTGAAATGGCCGGGGCCGAGGTTTACTAAGGCCTACTTCGATGTGCCGTTCACAGGATCGAGTCCATCTGTCGATCCTTATGTGTATGAGTGAGTCACACGATGTGGATCCGGCAATTGCGGGGGTGGTTTTTACGAGGTTTCCTCCCGGTTTTCCACCGTAAGTAGGCAAAGAACAGTGTGAAGTGGACAATCTGTCGTCATATAAGTGAAATATCCTTGAGTACTAAGTTTAACCGCAATCAAACAAACAAACAAACAAACATGTACGTCGGATTGTTGGTTCTACCACGTGCCCCAATCGACTTCAGCTATAGGAAAGAGTTATTCGACGTTACTCCAGCAATCACTGAGGTGCGTTTAGAGATGTTTTTTCTCTGTTTTCCACTTGTTCGTAGATCAATAAGTTACCAATCCGTCTCAATATAAGTGGAATACCATGTAGTACGATGTGACACCCAAATCAAACAAACACAACTTTGTATTGACCCCAAAGGAAATTTACCTTGTGTGAAGAATAGGAATTCGACATAGGCAGTTGCTGTGAAATAGAAAGGACGTGTACTTACGGCAACCATGTCCATGACTAAATTGTGATTGTATTGTTCCTGAAGTGCATTCTTTAAAAAAGTCTTTTATTATTGACTCAAATCAACAAACTATTCGCTTAATTAATACTTTGAGCTTGGAGTGCATCCGTCCAGGAGTGGCACGTCGAGAGCCACAGTATATTACAACGAAGATCATCTCGTAACCAAAAACAAAATTCAAACTAAATCTGGGAACGACAGGTGAGTCAAGAACTTGACAAATCTTAATAGTCTTGAGCAAGAAAGATGTGTTTGTCAGGAGAGAATGGCTTAGACGACCTATAATTTGGACACTTTCAAGAAAACTTTAAATTTTGAATTTTTGTATCGTAGAGGTAGTCACCTTATTGGAGTTTAAAATGGGATGACGTCAGTTACATTAATTATTTGTCAAAGGAAGTCGAATGAGAGTGTCCCCCGTGTCGTATTTGGTTGACAGTGGAATTACTTGGATACCCTAATACAATACAAATGGTTTTACATCGTAGCATATGTTTGTTCTATTCTAGCCCTACAACAAGTACATGGAGGTTTCTTTACATCTATAAATAATAAAAACTGTCAGGTCGAAGATAAGAAAATGGAAAATTGGTTATATATAGAATAAGTAGACAGGTAATTTGTCTTTCTCGAAAATATATTAAGCTTAAAAGAAATGCATATGCTTATTAAAATACCAGTATGACTATTACCTACAAAACAACTATGAAAATGGTAATTTGATATATTCTTGTTTAAACATAATCCCTTATTATCACTTATGAGAGCGACCTGACTGTCATGAGTAGCTGTCTGTTATTGCTATACGAGATTTATAGGCACAAGGACCCTTGGCAAAATAAACAGTAAACATACAGCAATAAAAATGCGTTGATAATTATTTGGGTAAATACGCCTACGTATAGTAAAACTGAAAGTAACTGGAAGGGGATGGACGATGGGGGAGGGGGGGGGGGGGGGGGGGCGGCCCCGGGGACGGGCA
>JAVFBX010148580.1:0-15344 GCA_034783855.1 Mopalia kennerleyi
TTTGTCTCCGTCGTCATATAAGTGAAATACCCTTGAGTACGACGTTAAACACCAATCAAACAAACAAAACAAACAAATCAAGCAACCGGCACCTGCAGATTAAATATATATTTTAGCTGCATGAAGGCATGGAGCTTCCTAGTGCCCTTGTTCTCTCGGATCGAATGGGCAACATGAAGCTGATCTATTTGTGATGTTTTTGTATTACATCCTGTGATTATCCTGCATTTGTCCTTCCTTGTTTTTGTTTGTTGCCAGTGATGTCGAGGGTGCTTTCCTGCACCCATTGGGCAGATACTTTATCTTGAACTAACCTTGAGTAGGATGTTAAACCCCAATCAACTTGCATTCAGTAAAACAGGTGATACGGGAAATTTGTTTGCATTCTGTCTGTTTGTCAGTCCGTCACACTTTTCTTCACCATTTGCTGGTGTGGCCAGACACTAACCAAGGGGAAAGATATCTGCTGATCAAACCTTTTACCCTGTAGATTACATGTATCACACTTTGTCCTTTTGCAATGACTTAACATCCTTGTCTTGTATCTTAATATAGTTTGTTGAAAGTGGTTTGTTAGGCAAGCTGCTTTAAAATGACTTACTGTAAGACGTAAAACCCCAGTCAAATACTGCTGTACTGCTTTAAGAATGGCTCTCAAATGTTCATATGTGTTAGTTTATAGTTGAATATGTGGACAGGATCCACTAATTGTTTTATATTTTACCTCTACCATCTAACACTGCCAATTTTAACCTGTACACATTATGTCCAATTGGATTGTCATAAGTTTGGAATCCGCTGTATCATTTTAGTTATACTATTTTCAACATGCAAATGTAACGAGGTATATGAGATAAACTGTTGAACACCACAAAGCTTTAGTAGACCGCAAAGCTGTATGGACACGTTACTTTGTAATGTATGTACTTTGAATACTTCTAGAGTTATATAGTAATAATTAATTTGGAGGTGGTAATGACCAATAAACACCTAATTACCTTGAACATTATCCACTACAGTTAACTGGAATCTTGTGAAATCTCAACTCAGGCCTCTCCATAATCCTAATTCCCGGATTAAATTGGTATTGTTTAGAACCCTGAAAATCCAGGTTGAAAAGTTTTTATTAAAGGTAATACCTGTTGATTCTTGTTAATTACCCTCTGATAACACACCTGTTCGCAATTAACACCTTTGATCTGGTTAACAGGTGAATCCAGCTTTATGAGTTCATTACACAACAAGGTAAGTTGTTAAGTCATGTCAGATTAGGTACATGTAAATACATATCACATCCCCACATTCATGAATAGAAACTCTGAATCAAGAGAATTAAATCCTTTGTTACAAAAATTTAAAATATTTTCTGCATATGATAGGTAATTTGATTTTATGACAACAGTTGTTTGTCCCATGCAATATCTTTATGGGGTTCAAGGGGCTAAAATGGGGCTCTAGTTGAGAATATCAAAGTCTTTTTTTATTATTTATATATATCCTGATTAAATTGTATCAACAGTTATCTCCCCTTTTTTTCCAGAGTCCTCACAAGATGGAGAACGGGCTAATTACGCCACATTCGCGCCTCATGGGACGTAAGGGTCCCTTGCAAGTCTATGTGGCGAAGTACAGTTATGATCCATATCACTACTCCCCTAACGACAACCCAGACTCTGAATTGCCGTTAAGCGCCGGGGACTATATTCTTATACACGGGGATATGGACGAGGTAATTGACACTGTCATGTAAACAGTACTTACTCGGACTAAAAACAGAGCTGTGGAGGAAAATAAATTTCACTTCACATTATGGTTGTGTTGCTGTTGACTCTTTGGAAGCCATGTGCCGCTATATAAGTGTAAAAAATATAAGAAATATAAGAACAGCTGTTAAACATGAATCAACCAATCAACAATTTGTTTTGAGTTCTCCAGTCGACTTACCGGTTGGCCAGTCCTGCAGAATACTCTCCTGGCTTCCTCAGTCTATCGTAAGAGGTGAGAAAAGATGAGCTTTCTGTTACCCTGGTGTTCTCAGGGCTAAAGGGAAACAGGAAGCTGATCTGTTTGTACATTTTGTATTTGTCTCCGTCGTCATATAAATGAGCTACCCTTGAGTCCGACGTTAAACATCAATCAAACAAACAAACTAACCAGTCGACTTACCTATTTAAGTTGTTGTTTGGAAGGTTTGTAATGGTAGTCTGGATATCATCAAGCAATTTTAATTGCCTTTTTATTAACTAATACATCTATGCACATAATGCACCATTGTTAAATCATGGAAGGGTTGGGGGGGAGCTTCTTGTTACCTTGTCGCTTTCAGATCTAAGGGGCAACATGAAGCCGATCTGTTTGTGATGTCTTCTTTTGGCATTCTGTGGTTGTCCTCTATTTTCCTGTCTTTGTTTGTTGCCAGTTGTGTAGAGGGGGTTTTCCTTCACCCTTTGGGCTGGCCCATCGTTATGTGAATTAAATAACCTTAAGTTCGGAATTCATCCCCAATCAAACGAACAAAAAAAGTCTTTTAGAAATGGTGCAAAATGCATCTATTTGTTTACTGGTGCTGGGAAATGTTGATTTATTTTTTATCGCTTTTCACAAATTTAAGCTTTGAGTTGGTACACATCTGTATTTTGCAGGATGGTTTCTATGAAGGGGAGTTAATTGATGGCAGAAGAGGTCTGGTTCCTTCAAACTTCATTGAAAAAGTTGCAGGTACAAATTACACATTTTTCAGTTCTTTTACCAAATTATTTTCAAACTTTGATGGCATGCCAATAGATACTTTCAAAGTTTTTGAAAAATAGGAGGAATTCTCAGGGTTCCCTTTTGTTGATAACCATAAGTGATAAGAACAACAACATATTCTTGTGCCTCTGTGCCCTGGGATTCTTGGAAAGTTGTCAAGGGAGTTTACTTAATCCTTGCTAGGCACCGTTTTGATGTCCGAGGACTGCCTTACATTGTGAGACACCCATTGCAGTAATGGCACCATGGTCACAAGGAGACAATGTCTGCATGTGGCTGAAATAAACTTGAATTAGATGGTAAACAAACAAACAAATCAATTAGAGACAGTAAGATTAAGAAATAAACTTATAAAGTTTGAACAATAAATGCTTTTTCTCTCCTCTATAGATGAAGACTTACAAGAATTCCACAACACCATGGCCATGGTCGGTCAAAACTCTGACGATGGTTCCTATGGCAACAGTCTCCAACATGATCTAGATTTTAACAGTAGTGATGAATCTGAAAAAGTTATACCAAACGATAATGTTAAAAGTAAGTTTATAATTTCAGTATTTTTAATTAATTTGTAACTTCATTAATCAAAGTTTTTTGACTTTATTTATTCTTTTTTTTTTTTAATTGAGTGACTTTTAAAACTTTTTTTTCAGTAGAACCTGAATTGAATATAAAGACAGAGGTGAAAGAAGAACCGTCACCACATCGAACTGGGGAGGATTCTTTATCTCTATCCATTGATAACTCACATTCTGAAACAACACCTGATCCACAAAGTTCAAGTAAGGACTGCTCCTTCATGGAAAACAATGAGATTTGTCAATATATGTGTTATAAGCTAGGGACTGGTCTTACTGGTAATACTATTATAACTCTTTGCTGTCCAGCGAGGGTTGAGAGGGAGCCTGTCGCCCTGGTGCTCTAAGAGCTTAGCAACAACATATCGCCAATCTGTTTCGAATGTCTTTGTATTACATCCTATCTTGTCTTTGTTTGTTGCTATTGGTGTCAAGGGTGGTTTCTTTCACCTGTTTGACTGGCAGGTCATCATGTGAGTGAAATAACCTTAAGTACAGCCTAAATCAAAAATGAAAACAAACTTTTCTATGAAATTTATTTTGAACGTGATGGCTTAGTGTTTAGGATGATTTGGCAGCTCATCTAGCTTCAATGGGACGTCAGCTTCTTCTGCCCATTCTGTGTATGTAAGGAAAGAGCACTCCCCCATCTAACCAGTGAAATAGTCTGTAATCACCAAAAATATTTTAAAAAATTAATCAATCTGTCACATGTTTTTTTTAGTAAACAAAAGTTATTATAAAACAAGTCAAATTCTTACAATGTATTTTAATTGACTCTTGATTTACACTTGATGGAAATCTCCCCCTGATTATTTATTATACCTGCATAATTTTTTGTAGGAAAATGAAATAAATGAATAAAAAAGTAAATAATACTACATCATAGTTATCAGTTTGTAGTTTTAAAAAAAAATCTGTTATCCTCGGTTTCAGAAATACCATGTCCTGTTCAGCTGAAGTTAGATCGTCAATTAACAAGTTCAGTGGTCGTCAGTTGGCTGCCACCTGAAAAGGTCAAGGTCACAGAAATAAAAGCGTACCATGTTTATTTAGACGGAGAGTTCCGAACATCAGTGCGAGGAACGGAAAGAACAAAAGCACTGGTGGAAAATGTAGATACAAATAAGGTATGTCAAATGAGCATTTATAAATTTTTGAGTACAGCAATCAATCTTATACGCCCTCTGGCTAAGGGCAGTTTGTCTAGAGAGAAGCAATGCTGTCTTTGCTTAGCACTGGTGGAAAATGAAGATACAGATAAGGTTTGTCAATTGATCATTTATAAATGTTTGATTATTGTAATCAATCATTAGGGCCCTGTGGCTCAGGACAGTTTGTTTGCTGTGTAGCAATACTGTCTTAACTTAGCACTGATTAACTTACCACATTGTATGGTAGGGCTGGTGTCAATGATTGGTGGAGTACACCGCCGTCATTTTAATGAATACCCTTGAGCAGTGCGTAAAACACCAATCAATCAATCAATTAACGGTCACATATGAGAAATACCCTGGAGCATGATGTTAAGCAACAATCAACCAATCATTCTTTTGATCGTATGTTTCAGATCCACCGAATTAGTGTTCGAACGGTAACCAGTCAAGGTCAATCATGTGACCCTCAGTGTACTATCTTGGTGGGAAAAGGTAGGTCTTCGTGTTATGTTATGTTGTAATTTAATCAACAAGAAACAGTCATTACATTATCCTTAATTTTTATTACATTAAAAAATAATTTAGACTGTTTCTTTAATTATCATATTTTAATTTTGTGCCCATTCATGCAATCTTTAATTATTAATATGTCCCGTTTAACAGTTAGCATGTAAGTCAAAGTTATGTGGAGATAGGGATTGATCGGAGCGCATCATGATTTATACGTAAGTCTATTCCTTATCATACGGATTATAATACTGCTGCAACAGTCTTTATTTATGGGGTTTTTTGTTTGTTTTTCAGATGCAATCCCTACCCCAACTCAATTACAAGTGTCTGAAATAAGTGCCAATTCTGCTATGTTGTCATGGTTACCTGGCAATAGCAGTTATCATCATGTGATATGTGTAAATGGCCAAGAAGTTCGAAGAGTTAAACCAAATGTTTGCTGCCATTGTTTATCAGGTCTGTATCTGGATTTGTTACTTTTAATAATTGTGTATATAGGAAATATAATTATGATCCATGTTTCTTTCTTATTCTTTTTTTTTGATAAAGATTTTGGATAGACATGTATTAATTATGAAAGAAGGAATGATACCCTTTTTCAAAATAAAAAGAAGATGAAAGAATTTGTAAACTGGACTTTAGATTTGGTAAACAAAATTAAAACGAAAGAACTTTACAATTTTAGAATTATTAAAAATGCATGGATATTATTTACAATTCTTATTTTTATTGATTATCAATATCCTGATTAGTGAGATCAATATCCTGATTAGTGAGATCAATATCCTGATTAGTGAGATCATTCTTTCACCGAGGATTATAAATGCTTTTAAAAGAAAGAGTGCTTATTCTTTACTAAGCATGAAATTAGAGAAAAGAATGAGTAGAAAATGAAGTAATGATGGTTTAATTTGCTGACAGGTTTGGCGCCATCCACTAACCATAGAGTGAGTGTACAGGCTAAGAATGTAAACAGTTCAGTTGAGGCAAGTAAACGACAACAGGAATTGCTCACAGCATCCGTAGAATTTACGACACCAGCAGGAGGTAAGTTTGTGACACTTTTAGTTTGTTATTAGTGCAGCGTGTTTACTCTTTGGAATAATTCAGCTGTGTGAAACTCAATCCAGATTGGTTGGTCTCCAACACAAGCCCACCTGAGAATTAATACCGGTGATCTATGAAAAATGAACACCTGCATGAAAAAGAACATTTAAACAAGGGCAGCACATAGACATCTTTATTCTGACTCTTGTGATGTTATTCCACTCTTTGTTATTTGCTTCTTCTCAGGAGAAACACTGCCTTCTAGAGCAGATATATTTCAGAAATCATAAGTCATTTGGCCTATAGTTAAGTTGGTTTTATAATAAAGGAAATGAAACTGATGCTGTTGTAATTACCAGGTCTTCCTGATCCACCATTGGATGTTCAGCTTGAGGCCGGACCTCAAGAAGGGACATTACTCCTGACGTGGTTACCCGTGACGATTAACCCTGCCGGAACCTCCAACGGAACTGTTGTGGCGGGCTACGCAGTTTATGCTGACGGGAAGCAGATTAGAGAAGTCACATGTCCTACAAGTATGAAAGATATAATTTAATTAAGTGTAAAACACAAATATGGATACGGACAACAACAACAACAACGTACAGTTTGACAGAATATTCAACTGTTGATTCTTATGTTGCAAAGGAGGATATTTGAAGTTATTGTTTTTTAAAAGACATTTCAATCTTTAGTGAAATTGAATAAGAAAATAAATAGCTTATAGAGAATTAATCTTATAATATATTGGCCTTCTACACTTGCAGAATACAGAAGCACAAATCAAATTTAGCCTTCCAGAGCTTTGAAGGAATTCGCTTGGAGCATAATGCCCACCATAAGAGTCATGTGACTTACAACCTTTATCCAAAAAATAAAATGCTGACAAAGCCGTAATTTATTTTATTGAACTTAATTTATTTTATTTCTCTCAGATGACCATGCTGTGTTAACGAGTCAGGAATTCCACGGCGTCATACCTAAAGTGCTAACAATAAGGACAATAGCTAGTGACAAGACACACTCCATTGATTCTAATGCAGTCAAAGTCAAACACGGATTGGTCAAGGAGTTGTCAAGGGGCGGAGCCAACACAACAGGGAACTCCCCTTCCAAGAAATCACAGGTTTGTTATCTATGATGTGATATTGGTCAGGGATAAATTAGTTTCATCTATAACCTAAGATTTTTGTTTAAAAAAAAAAACCAATTGACTTAAGTATCAGAAAGATATGAGAATGGTGCAGGACATAAAACATAATTCAATGGGAGAATACAGTAATATTATTCTAAGACACATTCGTGTTATAGAGTGAAGCACCAAATGTTGTATCAATATTTATGCATTTCTAGACAATTGTATCAATATTTAGGGCAGAGAGTTGAGAGGGAGCTTCCTGTTGCCCTGGTGCTTTAAGAGTCGAGGGGCAGCATAAAGGTAGTCTGTTTAAGAGGTCTTAGTATTATGTACTGCGATTGTCCTGTATTTGTTCTGTCTCTTCTCAGTGGCGACCAGGGTGATACCCTTCACCCATTGAGCTGGCACGCTGTCATTTGAGTGAAGTAACGTTAAGAACGACATTAAACAACAAACAAACAAACTCATTTTTATGTATTTCTGGACAATTGAACCAATATTTATGAAATTTCAGACAGTTGAACCAATATTTATGTATTTGCCGACAATTCTATGAATATTTATTTATTTCCAGCCAAAAGATGTGGATCACCTGGAGACTGATGAAGAAATTGAGGCAGCTTTTAAGGAAGAAGATCAGGTGAGAATAATAGTTTGGTACCATTCATAAATCACCTGTACAGGTGTACAATGGGTGGCCTAGCTTCTTCCAATATCACACTCTGACCATTAAAGAACAGTATGATTCAGTTGTTATATCTTTACTAGACTAGAGCTGGTGGAACATTAGCAGATCCCTTCATATTTTATCATTGTGGCAGTAAGTCTATTATACTGTTTTAAGTGTACTGTCTTCATATACATGCAAGTAAAACAACATATAACCTGGTATGAAACTCAATCAGTCAATAAATCAACTAATCAATCAGTCAATCAATTTCCTATGAAGCAAAAGTGACGCAAGCAAAATTCCAAATCAAATAATCACACCCATACTATCTTTACTTAGCGCAAACACTTTCATTTTACGGTTGGATAAGTGCATTTCCACAACAACAAGCAATTTCCATTTTTATGGTTGTTTAAATGTAGCTATTTTTTGTTGGAATGTGAAAATAAAAGTGAATAATCATCAAAATATATAGTGAATAAAGCCCTTGTTTTGAAGTCAGATATTAATCACCTCCCCTAGTAACCAATGTTGTTGTGTTTCCAGGCAGCCACAATTAACCCCCATTATAGAGAGGAAGTGGTGGAGACCAGCAGCTCAGAACTCTCTGACATACAGGAAGTGGAGGAAGAAAACTTATCTGAGAGTCAAGACAATGAGGTGAGACCTAGGAAAGATTTCTCATTCAGGGATGATCTTGAGTAAGGTTTTATCTATCGTCAAATGGATTCATTGCATATAAATATCAAACATCCAGTAACATACCTGCCTTATACCTGATCTAACCGTGGTCAAGCCAGTATCATACCTGCCTTATACCTGATCTAACTGTGGTTAAGCCAGTATCATACCTTGCTCATACCTGATCTAACCATGGTCAAGCCAGTATCATACCTGCCTTATACCTGATCTAACTGTGGTTAAGCCAGTATCATACCTGGCTCATACCTGATCTAACCATGGTCAAGCCAGTATCATACCTGGCTCATACCTGATCTAACCGTGGTCAAGCCAGTATCATACCTGGCTCATACCTTATCTAACCATGGTCAAGCCATTATCATACCTGGCTCATACCTGATCTAACCGTGGTCAAGCCAGTATCATACCTGGCTCACACCTTATCTAACCGTGGTCAAGCCAGTATCATACCTGATCTAACCGTGGTTAAACCAGTATCATACCTGGCTCACACCTGATCTAACCGTGGTTAAGCCAGTATCATACCTGGCTCATACCTGATCTAACCGTGGTTAAGTCACTGTGTCCAACCTTTACTTTTCAAATTTTTGTTTTAAAGACCTGCTGCCTCTACCATATATATTTCTGTCCAATTTAAAGATGTTTGGTTTATTAACAACAGTATAATGAAAGATATATTGCCTTTTTTGTCCTCAGCATAATGTGCACCGAACATCACCCCGTGGGGAAAAGAAGCCCTCTAATAAACATGGGCGACATGGTGGTGAAGATAGAGAACGGTCACCCAAAACCCTTGAGACTTTGTCACCAAACAGAGTTGTTCCCCATATCCGTGAGTAGATCCATAGCTTTCTGAAAGTCATAATAAACTTTGCAAATCAGTACAGGTTTTTTGATGATCACGGTTTAATACTGCTTGCGGCTGTGCCTTAGTGGTTAGCATGTGCGCTTACAAATCCTACTCCTGTGTACTGTTCACGGTATCTAATCTGTCAACCATCAGGTATATGAGGGAGTCACACGATGTGGCATTTAGCAACAAGTGAACAGAAATGTTTGCTTTCAGATTTCCACCATAATAGGGCAAGGAACAGTGTGAAGTGAACAATATGTAATTGTAATAGAAGTGAAATACATTTGAGTAAGATGTTAAAGCCCAATCTAACAAACATACTAACCAAATTAATACTTGTACACCAAAAAACATCACTTGATGAAAGACATTGACAGAGGACATCTTTACCATAGTTTTGTATATTATGTTTGTAGAAATAACTCGTGATAGTAGCAGTGAACGAGGAAACTCATTTGAAGTTTTAGAGGAGGAAGAATCTGATGTTCAACGCCCACAACCACAACAACGTAATGAAGTCAGTAAGAGAATCTCCCCCGAAGAGCCTCGACCTCGTAAACCCTCACCAAGCCCTGCCCACAGCGTAGAGAGTGAAGGTTACCCCGATATACCCAAAGGGAAAAGACCCACATCTGGGAAATCAGACAATTCTGACTCGTCACGCAAATCGCATGCAAACAAAAATGACCACCCTAGCAACCATGACTCTAGTGACCAATTGAACCAATCAGAAGAAAGTGTTCAGGAACTGTTAGATAATGATGTAATGACCAAAAAAAGAATTCGTGACGACATTCCAGAATCAGAATTAATTGATTACGAGGACAATGGTGAGGGTGATTCCATGGCAGAGGCGGGGTCAGACATTTACGAAGATAAAACTGTGAAACTATTTATAGCTTTATTCGACTATGACCCCAGTGCGATGTCACCTAATGTGGACTGCATGGATGA
This sequence comes from Mopalia kennerleyi, assembly GCA_034783855.1. NCBI lineage: Eukaryota > Metazoa > Mollusca > Polyplacophora > Chitonida > Mopaliidae > Mopalia > Mopalia kennerleyi. Next base: position 10,361 of record JAVFBX010148580.1, read on the forward strand.
AGAGCTCCCATTCAAAGAGGGACAACTCATCAAGGTTGGTGTTCATTTCATGCAAACTAGAACTTTTAGTTACATCAAGGGTTTCATTCATTGATTGGGTTATAAAACAAAATTCAGCATAGAGTAAAACATAAGCTAGAAGCTGATTTAGAAGCTGTAAATGTTGTTTTTTGTTGTGGCCATTTACAGGTGAAACAACTTGTTGGCACGTTGTGGTTGTAATGTGACTTTACAAATTGTTTTAGACAGCCCATAAAATAAATTTCAATTCTTATATTTTATAACGCAACTCTTGACATTCAGGTTTATGGTGAGAAAGATGCAGATGGGTTTTATCGGGGTTCATGTAACAGCCGAACTGGTTATGTCCCTTGTAACATGGTGTCAGAGGTTCAAGTAGATGACCCAGATATTGCTGCACAACTTCTACAAGAGAGTCAGAACAGCTTTAAAGATAATTGGCGAGAAGGTAACACAGCTGACAACTAATTTGTTTAGCTTAAGATTTTAACCATGTATGAAAACAACAGTAACATCTCAGTTGTTCGATGCTCTTCACATGTGTGTGAAATAAAAAGCATGTGTTTTGATATAATTGACACCAGACGAGGAATAGTAAGATGACTTTTACACCATGTGAGTCACATGTTGTGGCTCCAGAAACCACAGGGGTGATTTTTGCGAGGTTTCTTCTCAGTTTTCCACCGTAATAAGGCAAGGAACACTGTGAAGTGGACAATCTGTCGTCATGTTAGTTAAATAGCCTTGAGTACGACTTTAAATCCCAATCAAACAAACATAAATAAAATTGGCCAGCTGGCATTGTTCAGTTGTTATCATATATTGATCCTCCTTTCATGAACCTCTCACAGGATTCAGTCCCTTTGTCGACTTTCAGCATAAGGAGGAGTCACCTGATCTGGCTCCGGCAAAAAATGCAACAGTGGTTTATACAAGGGTTCTTCTTAGTTTTCAACAATATTTAAGTAAAATGAAATAACAATCTGTCGCCATTTAAGTGAAATACCCTTAAGTATGATGTTAAACCGTAAGCAAACAAAGTATAAATAACATAAGAGTCTTTTTGTAACATCCAGGTTCGGGCCGTGAGAAGACTCCGACAATACAACCAGCATTAAACAGACTCTCTCCCAGTCGCTCCATGTCACAGGAACTCAATGTTCGTAAAATGGTTGCTCTGTATGATTACGACCCACAGGAATTATCACCCAATGTTGATGCTGAGGTATTGTGTACATTTCAGTTTTGTTCAAATTATTTTAAAACTAAATTTCCATTTAGATTTGTTCAAGAAAAGAACATAAGTATGAGAATCCACTTTCTATTTTATAAAACACCCTCTGGCTGAAGACAGTTTGTTTGGAGAGTAGCTGTGCTGTCCTTATTTAGCACTGGATGAAGATTAACTTCCTAATACCATGAAAAAGACTTCACATTATATGGTTATTTTTTGTCAATTTTGAGGGGAATTCACTGCTGTCCTATGAGTGAAATACCCTCAAGCATGGCATAAAACACCAATCTATTGCTCAATTTGTCACACATTTGCTATGACAACTGGAAGGAAATCCTCTGAATCAGTGAAATACGTACTTGTGGTTTGAAAAGGATTTAGTTCAATAGTGTTTTCCTTACCTGTTTCAGGTGGAGTTATCATTTAAAGCAGGGGAGATCATTATGATATTTGGAGAGATGGATGAGGACGGATTCTTCCAAGGGGAGTTAAGCGGAATGAGAGGACTTGTTCCGTCAAATTTTCTTACGCCCGCTTCCCCAGCTGACGATGAGGTAATAGATAGTGCTAGTGTGGCGTCGCTGAACAGATCCGGTGACAGCCTGGATAACAATACAACAACAACCTCTACTCATGATTCTGATTGGCCACAGAAAGTAGGTCACCAAGACGTGCCCTTTAACCCCTATATTGTGAGCATGCTCAGTAGTGTCTCCCCCAGGTCATGTGATGAAGATGGCGATGGTGAATCTGTTGGTAACTTGGAGTTGTTGCTGCTATGCGTCATTTTGTTCACTTGTTGCTAAATGTTATTTGAGGCACCAATTTTAACAAGTTTGACTAACTGCCCTGGGGGTCTCTGTATCTTTGGCTTTGAGATTGTTTTTTCTGATTAAAAAAATTATATATTAGGGGGAAAATTCAAATTTTTGGGCTTTTGATATTTTGGAGGAAAAGTTTTTAATACTAAATTTTATTGAAAATTGAAACAGCAACAACGACTGATGCGAACCCATCCGGTGGTATTTTTATGTCTGTGCCCACAATGTATTGATGTTGTTTAGTTTTTACACCGTGTGTTACCATATTTTCAGTTTGATGTCTCTAATTCTGAGTGAGGTTAGTAACCTATGCACCCTGGTTGTGTTACCCCGCTTTGTTCTGTGGTCATCCTATTTACCTCCCTTTGCACTGTGTTGGTTATCTCCCTTTGCCCCATGCTGGGTTCTATTGATCCTCTTGCCTCCTATCTGTGTAATAACCACATAACTCGTCCCATACTACATGTCAAATCATCAAATTCTTAAAGCTTGTACATGTAGCTGTATTATTTGCGTATACTCCATCTACAAGGCTATAATATTCATAAACAGCCTGTGTATTCAACAAGTTAACCCTTGAACTGTCAAAGCCAACAGTCTTGTGTGTTAAACAGTTTTTGCGTACTTCCCATCTCCAAGCTATAATATTCCTCCGTGTGACAGCTTGCTAATCTGAAATCAAACCACCTGAAATGAACAGCCTCTGTACCCACAATGTACCCTTGAACAGCTAAAGACAGCCGGCTTGTGTATTAAAAAGTGTTTACCTTTACTCCTTTTGTCACACTCGTCACACATCATCATATAAGTGAAACACCCTTGTACAACGTTAAACACCAATCAAACGAACAAACCTTTTGTCACTGTTGGGCAGTTTTGTAAATTTTTGCCAAAGTTATAGCCACTTGAATATGAAATATCTAGAAAATATCATTTTTTCCCCCCAGCCAGTTTGAACTTTGGGGACTGATACATTGGGTTCGCTACTGGTTATTTATGCTGTCAGCCTATCATCAGAGCATGTGCTTGGTCCACGGGTTATTGGATCTAACTTGAATATTGAGCGATCAGGTTTTCACGGTACTGGTATCAGTTACACTATCTCCTCATCAGTGCATGCTATGTAAGGCTACGCCAGGGAGCACTCAGTACTATATGGTGGAAGAAAAGGGAGGTCTCATCCACTTGGGCAATAGAACTATCTCACTCCGGTCTGCATGGGAACAGTGCTAAATGCATTCAAATTTGTCTATTATTAGTTTTGAAAGTGCTATGTGTTAAATTTGTTCAACTGGTGTCCTTATAATGTTCCCCTTACAGGTAATAATCCTTCAGGTATATCAGGGAGTCACGGGTTGTGGTGCTTTGTCACTGTTAATGTTTATTCACTATTTTATCACACTATATTGGGGTTGTTTCAATACGGTATGCAGTTATCTGTGGTATTATGGTGGTTTCCATCTCGATTGAGGGCATGCTATCACAATTTTATATTGGTTCAAGTTAACATAGGAGTTTCTAAATTCAATTTGGTTCCAAAAAACATATGGGCGCCCAAAATACAATAAGCCCAAATTAAGCTCAATGTAGAATTGTTTCCTTAAAATCTGTGTAGAAGTCCAGAATAAAAGGGGGTACAGAACCCTGAAAATATTTCTGGATACTAATCTGGTTATGGATTCTCTGTTAACAGTATCTCTTGTTGATCTTCAGATGAGAGTTCTTATTCAGAAACACATTTTCGCCATTCAGAAGTCAGTAAAGTTTTGGTTTTGACATTTGCTTAACTTCACACTTATATGGTAGTCATTTTGTACATTTTCCGGAAGTGGTTCAGATTCATAAGTCAGTAAAGTTGTGGAACTGTTAAACGGTTTTGGCATTAGCCATACTTCATACTAACATGGTTATCATTTTGTAACTTTTTCGTGAGTGGCTTGAGATAGCTGCCTCTGCTCTTGGGATCTCAGTATGGTTGGAGCTAGAATGTGCTTGCCATTAGAGCTCTCCAAGCTAAAGAGTACCCAGTCAATTCATTGTATATGAATGACTGTGTCATTCATTTTAGAATTTCCACTCTTTATCCAGTGAAGGCTGCTTAAGTTAAAGTAGCTAGTAGGGCAAGTTTCTATTGTCCTGGTGAACCTTTTAGGCTGGCATTCTGTGATATAAATGAAGTAAACTTGGGTATGCTAGCTCTCAGGAAAGGATTGAAGACAAATCACCTGGGGCCTATAAATTGATGATTATAAACCATTCTCATCATCCTATTTCCAGACTCACAATTTGTTCACAAACTGTAATTTTCTATATGTTACACCACGCTAATAATGTCCACATTAATGGATGCACTTTTGTTAATTTTTTTTTTGATTTTTGCTGAATTATGGTATAAATATAAAGATAACAACTTTTTAAATCATTAAGTAATTTTAAATCTAACGATAAGATTCAAAACAGAATTAAAACGTCTATGTAGCTTAATAAATTTATTGCACATTTACAACATATAAAGTAACTTTAATAATTTGGTAAAGGAGTGTGTACAGTTAAAAAATACATCTACACTGATTGTTGTCCTATACCATACTCCTGGTAGACAGTCGAGTTCTAAGGTAAGGTCTTGCTGGACCCCTGGGGAAAAGCTTTCTAAGCCCTTTAGTCGGAATATTATGTGTATATATTTTAGATAAGCTGGGATACTCAGGATTCTGAATATGTAAAAGATTATGGTTAAAGACCCAATAATGACCTCAAAACTTGTTGCGCCCTGTCGGGGAGCAGGTTGGCCAGTCCTGCAGAATACTCCCTTGGCTTCCTCGGTCGATCGAAAGAGGCGAGAAAAGAGGAGCTTTCTGTTGCCCTGGTGTTCTCAGAGCTAAAGGGAAACAGGAAGCTGATCTGTTTG
>JAVFBX010148688.1:0-15344 GCA_034783855.1 Mopalia kennerleyi
AAATAAGTTGGCACAAACACACAATCGTATTCTCGCGAGAGTTTCTATAGTGGACGAGACTAAGACAATTCTCGTACACCATGCCCGGCCATCGCGCATTAATTTCCACCAATATTTGGAGAGACGTTTAACACAGATCAGCCAGTAAAAGAAGTGCAAAACAAGATGGCGCGGGTGTATCTGAAGAGTCAATGCCTCGACGCAGGAAGTAGAATCGATTATATTTTAGAATGGGCGCACACACTTACCACGGCCGCGTCTTTTCTATGTAGTGTCAAAATAATATACCTGTAGAATACCATACAGAACGATATGTTACTACTTGACTATAACCAATCCGGAAGTAACGAGAGTCGTTTTATTAACACCGTATTTATGGCCATTTAACGGCATTAAATTTTAAGATAAAGACGGAACATCTGTCGAGATTAGAACATTTATTGTTCGCGTATTTATAGCATCCGTGTACAGAGCACGAGTGCGTCGACAGAATAAGTTAATGTAAGTAAATGATTTGCGGCTGTCTGTAGGCCCTGTCTTCAATAAACAGGCCTCTTCAAAAAGACAAACTGACAACGCCAAAACATTTCCTTGGCTTACAGCAAAACAGTCTAAATCCAACCCCTGAAGCGAGTTGTATAGAGTGATTATTTAACTATGTTAGAGTCTATAAACTGACATTGATGCGGTTGCTAGTGGCTGCCGTCCCATGTAACGTAAACAAAATCCCACACGCCTGCCTCCAAGCAACCTATTTCACTCAAGCTGTCTCAAAAACCATTAACTTTCTACTCCAGTTATAAATTAGGTATATATGATTGTGTTATAGTGCTGCCGGGCCAACACATAGCTAAGGGAGTTAATAAATATGTTTTTAAACTTGTCAACTATATTACACAAATAACACAGATTGTTTAACTTTGTCTCTCTTAGGACGGTATTAGGTATAAAAGAAATCTTCATCAATGGGATCCATTTATTCATCCATTTTAGTTATACAATTTCATAAAGTTTTATAATGACATGGTGATATGATATGATGACGCACAAGAACAAACACCTATATATAGCTGAACTCAAAACTAAATTCATATCACATCTCTACTTACCAGAGAATCATTATAAGAGAACTATAATTGACCATTTATTGGGGAAAACGGAAGAGCGGTTCGATCTGCAACGGTGCTGATGATTTTAATTTAACAGAGCCTCAGGAAAAGAGTCAAACATAGCCAGCGGTAGTACCGATTTTATTTGTCTACCAATCGCTTAAAATCGTAATGGCGACCACCGTATGACGTCCGAGGTGATGTGCATAGTACATTCGAGGACTACAACTATATACAAGCACTGACTAAAGACCGGCTATGGCCGACAAACGAGCCGGATACAGTTCACGTTTACCTGTTTTGTTATATTTTATTCACCAAATCTATGAAAATTATCTATTTTTGTATTATGTTCAATATGTTGATTGTGGTCTTACGCCAAAACTTCAGTTTCTCATATCCATGAGGGCGTGTGAACTCTGTGAAATGCGCTTAAATAAAAAGATATCAAACGCGGAAAGTATCATATAGCCAGTTCTTTGTCTAAAGAAAGCATTTTCGTGCACAGAACTGGTTTAAAGGTTAATGGTATGCTAATCTTAATCGGTTGACGTCATATGGATTAATCAATCGAACGCTTGATTTGTAGTTTCGTTCTAATTATATGTTACCCGGGATTCATTTGCGGTTCATATTGGGTTCCATTTATTCGGGCAGCTTCCAACCTAACAATTTATACCTTAACAGAGAACCACAACTCCATATAAACTGGACAGTACAATCCTGTAGATGCTCGAACCTAACATTATATGCAATGGGGAGTTCCGTAAATCCTTTTAGTCTATAGTGTGAGTCATTAAGAGATCGAATGAGAGGTCGTGATGTCTGTGAAGACGACTTGTTTGATCATTTCAATTATAAACAATGCCCTAAGACAGGGTCCGAATAACAAGCTCTGATGTCTGTCAGAAACCCGGTCAACCAACCAGTGCTGTTGATCAATTGAATTGAACAACACATCAAGATACAACAAGTCAAGCGTAGAAATATCGGAGATATATCGATGCTTATTGTCCACGAGCATCAAAGATGGCAGGTTCTATCTAATGACACTCTGAACTCCAAAGCAATAAATAGTAACTTAATAAAACCGCTTTAATATCATTTTTAAAATTCTAACTACTTCCCCAGATTAGTACTATTCACTTCAAATGTACTTCCAAAATATACTTTATGACTTCCTCAACCAATTGACACTACGTACTCTATCAGACAGTCTGCCAAATACTTTTTTCGTTTATTTTTGTTTCACATTTTAAGTCCTGATACGGTAACCCGTAATTGATTTCTTTTAAGAGGATACAATAAAGCTTTCACAAGAACAAGACAACTTGCTGTGCACAGAGGCATTAGCCGAGAGCACTTCGACGCCTCCGCGGGACATAATTGAAATGCGAACTAGATCAATAGGCATTAGTAACACAGCCACAAGAGTGAAATATAGCGGATCGAAGAGGGCAACAAGTCAGACGACAAAACAAGTTTGTTTGTTGAGGTTTAACGTTATTTCACTCACATGACAGCGTTCCAGTCCGATGGGTGAAGGAAACCACCATCGACGCCACTGGCAACAATCAAAGACAACTAAGGTAGGACAAATACAGGACAATCACAGGATGCAATACAAAGACATCCCAAACAAATCGGCTTCATAGTGTCCCTTAGCCCTGAGAGCACCAGGGCAACAGGAAGCTCCCTCCCAACCCTCCGCGCTAAAACAAGAATATTAATTAGTGTTCCGTAGTTTATATTGCAATTAGTTTCATGTTCGTTGACAAGTGCATTTATTATGGTAATTATAAAACAATGAGATAAGGTCATTAAGTTTTATACAAATCTTATGGAAGAAGGTAAAATCTAACAATGAATTAAAAAGAAGCCAGTAATTAGTATGTTAGGAATTCGTGTTGGGAAACAACTCGACTGATTTTGTATTCACGGAGTCGCAAAGTAATTTAAATTTTAATTTGATCTTAAATAACGTCTATTGTAATAGCTCAAGGTATTTCTTTAAGCAACTAAGACAAACGAAGTAGAAATGATCAATGCAATTATTAGATAAGATACTTGTTTGTAAAGCGGAGTCTGAAATCGTTTATAATTTCACGTTTTTTTCACTTTCCGGTTATTATGGGTTCAATTAACACTGTCTAGTAACTTCCTGACACATTTTATATGTCAAACGAGACTTGAAATCTCCCATTAGCTTTGTTAAAAATACAGAAATACGGCTCAGGTATCTGTAGCTAACCAGCTATCTTTCTCTCTTCCACCTTGGCTGTAGACTTTTATTTTAGTAAAAGGTCCTGCAACTTCCACAGTTAAGACATGTTTTCCTAATAAAAGGATATAGAATTAATTTATTCAATTGGGCTATTAAAACTGTAATAAGCCGGCACGTCTACTTAATTGAAAATTTGATCCCTTCTTCAAATCTCGATGCAAGACAATTACACGAGTTAGAGCCTTTAAACTCAGTATCTATGTTTAACGGGGTTTAATATTTATACTATTACGATATAATTTGAAAGTGATAGGTACCATGCATGGGGGTGGGAAAATGTTTGATTGAGAGGGTAATTAAAGGGTCTTAATGAACCACCATATAAGTATACTTCGTATTTAAGGAAATAGGACGACTTTTTCCTTCCTTAATAATTACCAACTGTACAAGACGAAGGGAGTTTCTCGTTGCCCTGGTACCCTATGGGCAACACGGACTGGTGTGCATTCTAAAAATATAATCGATTCTACTTCCTACGTCGAGACATTGATTCGAAGATACCCCCTCCGCCCCTGTTTTGCACTTCTTTTATTTGCTAGTCTGTGGCATACGTTGCCCTAAACATATGTGCGGAAATTAATGAGCGATGGCTTGTTATATAGCGTACGAGAGTTGTCTTAGGCTCGTCCACTATAGAAACTCTCGCGAGAATTCGATTGGTTGGTGCGGCGTCTCTTTTTTTGCGTATTATCATTGGCATGTCTGGTCTTTCTTGGTTGCTATAGTGACATCTAGAATGATTCCCTTCATCCATTGGTCTTACACGATGTCTTATCGGAGAACTAATCTTTATTACGACATAAAACCTCCGATAAACACGCAAACAGAGGCCGTGAGTTCGATTCAATACTACCCTAACCTCGTCCACTTTTAATAGCGTGCAAACCTCTGATACTGTCATTAAAACAAACAATGTACGTAGGTATAGATTAAAGTTTACGTATATTTGCACAAACTCTTTGCTATTTAATTACACGGCTTACGCAAAAAAACAGAAACACAAAACGTTTAATTAATCGCCAATTAGAATTTTTTTCAAGGGTCATAAAAATTGATTTCGTAATTGGCCCAAGTGATGTACACTATAAGTGGGTGTAGTACAACGCTACAAATAACATAAGGCTGTGTGAATGAAAATTAATTATACCCTCTAGGAGTTTTTATCGCACCTTTTATAATGGGATTTAACACCTGCGGAAAATGACGGCAGACACAATTGTAATATCACATCTCACTTGAGTCATTCTCACCTACTTACTCTGAAAGACGTTGTGATGAACATTTTCCTCTAAAAATTCGACAACACTATTCAAATAGAAGAAAACATACAGTCGTGCATACAGTGCTACAGTTCTATCAAATCATGACGTGCCGCAAAATCCATCGCGGGAAGCGGCCCTAAGAGCACAATTTCAACAATATCAAATCATATCTGTTTATAGTGCTGTAAGCCTCTGTAGCTCAGTTGGTATAGAGCGCTGGCCCTCCTAGTCATAGACCAGAGTTCCAGATGGCGGCAAGCAAAATTTCGTTTCTCTTCCTTAAAAAAAATAAATATAAACATTGCACACCTTTTATCTTTGAGTTAACATGAACAAAACAAATAAAAATACTCTACTTACTCAAGTGGTTTTATCGCCTATATTTTTTGTTCTTTCTTACAATGGCTGGCTCTTTGTGTAATTATGTTTTGTACATTTTAACAGCTACATCTTATAATTCAATTAGCCTTACTATCAAACTTTTTATTCCTTTCATTTCTTGCATTACTATCTGACTCATAAAACGCTGAAGATTTTTTTTTGGAAAAAAAAAAATTATGAAAGATTATCTAGAAAAGATATATTAAATTTATATCATATATTATGTTATTGTGACACCATAACCTTTATCTCAACGGAATTGAAAGATTCCTTCGTTATTCGCATGGCACACACCAAGGTAATTTTGTATCCAATCTCACTGACTGACTGATTGATTGATTGGTTGATTGAGCGACCGATCGATATACTTTTATTGCCCCTGTCTTGTAATGCGCATTGCTTCTTGTTAAGGGGGAAATATTCCAATTTGCAAACACTGCCGACATGATGCACGCTATTTTCAATTAGCTTCTTTTTTTTTTCCAATAGAATAAAACATTGCTTTTCACGGTATTGTTAGAGTGGTTATTTACGATAGGAGACGACTCCGTTACATAAGTAAAACCTGGGATAAGATATATATATATATTGGTCGCAGGTAAAACATCCCAATTCCTTGAGCACGCCGTGTATCCGTACCGATCTATCAGTCTGACTGTATATCGTACTTGGGGCCTTTTGAGGCCGTAATACTATGATGTAGCGCAAATTCCAAGTCAATGCGTATTTTGCTCTCCATTCCAGTTCGGTTCTAAAGCTGCGCATACAAGGTAGATACGGACGTTAAACCCATTTGCAAGCATTTGTATGGCCTTCATTTAATCGATACTGGACAGAGAAATTCGGAGGATAAAATTAAAATGTTCTAGCTCTAATGGGGAAGCGCGGAGAGAAACGGACTGGCGTTTTAACACTACCCATCGGTGCTCAGGTTTAAAACGACCACTTCAGCTCACAAAGTATCATGTTGAGATTCTTTAGAATACAACCTATAGCTAAAATACCAACAGAGACAAGCCATTATTCCCGTAATGGCGCATAAGGGACGATAAACGTTGTTGGCTAGGGCTACTTTAAGGTGTTTAAGACATACCCTGTCGACACTGAATGCTTAGGGGCACGAAATGACACTCCAGCTGCCCGTAAAACCCATTAATGGTGGTTGGTTGCAAAAGGGCCTTGGCAGTTCACTAACGTAAGTAGCCCCGAAACAAGTACATCAACTATGCGTAGAGCGAGAGGGGCTTGTTCTACTTAAAGACCGGAATGGGACATCTTCCCCAGCTGGAAGGACCCATACCACCCCCCCCCCCCCTTCCCGGGCCCTATTCTAAGCACTTTCCAAAATAAACATAACGATAATTCTAAAATTAAGTTATGAAATATTAGAATCATAGGGAAGCACATTATTAGCGAAATCTCCAAGTGACCCTTTTTCAAAAAATTTCCAATATAGTTGAAAGTCACCAACTGTCAATAATGCTTGCAGTGAACTTTCTTTTTAGTTGTACGTACACTACACTATTTAACAGTGAACATTTACACCAAGATGTCTATAGCTTAAGGGGTGAAACGGACACTATAAAACATACGAATTGAAACCATGAACATGTCACTTGCACTCAAGTGCAACGAACGTGACAAATAAATCGATTATTGTTGAAATGAACAAGCTGTATCTTGTCAAAAACAACTACTGTTACTGGTTGATTTCCACTGCTATCTACAGAAAGAACACCATGCCCCCAAAAATTCAAACTATGGAATATTGAAAAATCTAAACGTATAAAATCAACAAAAAAATCAATTACGGTACTTTATGACATCATATTCAGAAAAGTTCTGTTAAAATCCTGAATTGACAGTGAAACTGTTTGGAACACAGTGACAAAACATAACAGACACACACTATTTTATAGATCGATATTGGTGAAAGCATCATCATATGCTAAATCTGTAGGCATGCAATTGTCGTTGAAAGGATAGCTTAGCAAGTCAAAACAAGAGACTATGAAACCTACTTGTCCATACGTCCGTTTCATAAGAATTTATTTTTTAAAACTGATTAATTTCGGACATGCTATTTTACATTTCAACCCACCATAATGTTAAAAGAAAGAAAAACAAGTTTGTTTACATGGGGTTTTGCGCCTGTAGGTGAAGGAAACCTGATTGATAGATTGATTGATTGATTGATTGATTGATTGTTGGTTGATTGGTGCATGTTTTACGACATCACAGTTCTGAAGGCTATTTCACTTAAATGACGGCGGTGCATGCCACAATAACTGACACCAGCACATAAAGTTGATCTTTCTTGATTGCTCAGTAAAGAAAATTTGCTCCATGCCAAACAACCTGCCCTTAGCATCCTCGACGCCATGCAATGGAAAGAATCGATGACAAGTCCGGACAATCACAACGCAATACAAAGACATCACAAACAGGTCGGCTTCGTGTTGCCCCTCAGCTCTGAACCAGGGCAACATGGAGCTTCCTCCAACCGCCTGCTATACATCTTTAGTACACTGCGCATGCAACAGTGTTTCCTTGTTACGAAACACTTTTAATACATGCATAGGCTAGCTCAAAGTTTATTAAGCAAAAATTTTAATCTAAGAAATCAAGCAAACTGTATCATGAATTGCCTAAAACGAGCAAATTCCGATACATTTTAAGCTGCAGCTATATATAGGCACAATTGTCTGCACGATTTAGAACGGCCTCAACTTTTCTCAGAGTGATTAACTGTCAACCAAAAAAATAAGGGTACGGATATACATCACTAATAACAACTATATTGATATATCTGTATTTTCAATTATTCAAAATTTATAATATATGGGTTTGAAATGATGAGTGTTTTTTAAGAGCAATGCACACGAATTGAATACTTAAATAAATGTAAAAGGCTGTGTTAATACGTATCGCTTATGACACACTTACCGTGAATAGAAATATATCCCTGATTCAGAACTCAAATGATAATCCACAAAATATAGACATTTTATCAAAGTAAGTGTAAATATTGTCCGTAAAGCATGTAAAGTATAACAACACCTACAGACAGTGTAGCTAAATTTGTTCTTTGCCAAGCACATTGGTTACCACAACTTTGGCTTCTTTGTTCATCGTAGTTATAACCTTTTCCCCTGCTATTAAGGGGTTTACCCGGCTGGTCACTCGAAGGTCTCTGGGCAAGGGGTTTGTTAAAACACAGTCGTTCTGTCTTTTCTTTGACGGACTTACAAATCAGGCCTGTAGCCGGATCATCACATATACAGTTCCTTAACTTTTTAGCTCTGGTCTGACGATATAAAATGTCTAGGCTATTGTTGCAGCGATGTGTACAACAATCCGGTGTGCCGTCGAAGAACTCGGAACAGAACGAACGGTAATAATTCCAAGCGGTGAGACAAGAAGTGTCCGCCTCACAAATCCATTGAGCCAACGTGCAACTCAACCGCGTCATGTCATCGTCAATACTCTCCATGGCATTTAAAACGTCTTTGGCGCAAACTTGGACACGGTTTTTTGACGCCATACAGAGACGGTCGCCTTGACAGTTGCAGTTTATAAAAGCTGCGCCAAGCCTGTCCTCCGTCGATAAAAGCGATATCAAAGCCTGCTTACAGCGCTTCGTGCAACCTCCTTCGTTACCTTCCATAACAGTGTTACACGCAACGTAAAAGTTGTGCAGCGCCATACCGCATCCGGATCTTCGGGAACATTTTGTTCGCGTTTCGTCGCAGCGCTTACGTGACGCTTCGTTGGCAAATCCTGTCCGGCCGTAAATAAGACAAACACAGGCAGCTAGATAACCATAGTAGAGTCCGAAGCGGCCCAGTGACATCCTACGAGAAAGGGCTAACAGGCTGAGTGATAACCCACGGCCCGCTAGCAGATTCTCTCGTCGGTTTGTTGACGTTAATAGTACACCGACTACAGTATATAATAGTTCCAAGATATAGTAATTCCTTCACGTGGCCCAGTAAGCTGTGAGAATAAAACAAGTCCAGTGTATGGCTAGAGACATAACGTTGACCCTGGTTGAACTCTACCACACTTCACTCTCGTAAACTTACAGATATTTTAACTCTGTTCGCTCTATCTCCAGGGTTTTCCGTACATCACGATCGAGAAGAACAAACTTCTGGTAGCTCGGACCAATGTTCTGTGAACAGTTAGCGGCCTGTCTGTACTCACAGTAGCTAGCTCCTCAACTCGTCTGTGTAAACAACACAATATTCCATGATACACGATACGATGGCCTCCTGCCTCCGTTCACCCCCTCTCAAAGAAAGCCTGGAGAACTGCAATAGTCTCCCCTCCGACTTCTTCAACAAAGACAACGGCGCCTGTACGGGATGGCGATAAGACGTCGAGTTAAGAGAGTGCAGGAGTTTTAAATTTTTCCAGCTGAATATATATAGGTCTGACTCGGCGTGTCTTCTAGCTCGGTTTGACAGCCGTTAACTCCAGATAGCTGCTCTAGCCCGCTTTACTATATCGTCAGCTCGATCATCACAAAGTCTCCCTACTATACTTTCCGCCCGCGGCGCAGCCAAGCCGATTGGAAGATGTATATCGGCTTGGTGAATTCCCTCTTTGACACTCTATAGTGTAGAGACGCCCCTCGTCCTGGAGTGGAACGAAGTAACAAATACCGTGCCAGGCATCAAATAGCTGGCACCTCACCAATCAAGACATAAATTTGACCCTATACCTCGCACTCAATACGTTTATTTTAGTCACGAGTTGAGAGTTAGGCCGGGAAAACATGTTTGTGAATACAATCCTGTAACAATAGTTGTTCTAGGAGAAGGGAACGGCCCATGACGGCAATGAAACTCTTCCAGGCTGGGCTAGACGAGAAGCATTTCCCCCTGACATGTGATTGACAACGTCAGCCTTACACTCGACTTGCTCTGATGGGTTGACAATTTCCGTCCTAAAGTCTTACTATATCTATGTATCTACTATACATACACTACTATTTATTTTACCGACCTAGCGTGCTTTTCACGGTCTTATAACTTACTTACATGGTCGCTCTTTATTCAGACTTGTGTGCGGGGTCTTTGGATAGTGTGAGAATTAATTACAACCCATGTCATCCTTTGTCGTTAATAGGCTAAAAGTTAACAGCGAAGTAATTTTCTTTCCGCAGTAATTTTTCTTTGTGTTTACTGAGGTTGAAGCAGTGTAACTATTGTACCGTGGGATTATCGCTCGTTCAAGTTAAGTTTATACATACATGCACATCGTTTAATATGGTTCTTAAATGAACGCTAATCTAATCACTAATGCAGCCTGGAGATAAATGTCAACGAATTAACCAGGCAGAGTGATAAACATATACGGGGTCGAGAAAACTACGAAGCAATTAACTCGCCATACCTTATGCATGTATTACATTCTACAGGTCACAGTAGGTTAGCTGCGAATTCGTATCCAATAAACGGATATACAGTATATAGACATACGAGGTATAGATAACCCTATGAAAACTACAAAAATACGGTCTGCCTCTGAATACTAAATAACATTGAATGCGCATGGCCTAATTACTGCGGAAGACATTTTTAAGCGAGCGTGGTACTGCAGAGAAATGATTGATTTTGACATGCATGAAAATGGACGTCGAGTGGTCGTTTTAGGGTCGGTCTAACCCAAACGTGTCTAAGAAAGAAAACGAGATGGTTTATGACAGGGTACGGTCAGGTAATTTTTATGTATTTGAAGATAATGTTCCGAACGATGGTTCGTTCGGTTATTTCTAGCGATTAGGAAGCTCAATGTAGCATAGCTAACAGAAGGTTGGCTATGTATGAAGAAACGGGAAAAAAAGAGGATATACAAATAAAATTACTCATTTTCAAGTTCTATGTCAACTATTCAATTATAGTGTCAAATTCGCCATTGCACAATCAATATGATTCAATATAAAGAAATGCAAAAAACAAAAATACCGCGGTATACACACGTGTTTTCAGACGTGGGCGGGGTTTTGCTATACTCACCACTACGTTGTTTCTATGGACATCCCTCTGGTTCTGTGGCCATGCAGTTGCTCATAATGTTAACTCACTCTTATATCGGATTCTATATAGCTGTAGACCTGAATAGAATATACAAGATGCAATCAGGTTAGAAATATACCTTCGACATGGGCATCCAGGGAAAATGGTGTTCAGAGCAAGAGGCCCTTGTATGGGCCCCAACATAGCTCTATTGGGCCGAGTAATTTTGAACTTTTCAATATTAGTGCATGCAATATCCAAAATGTCAATCTCGGCGCAAAAGTTTTAGCCCCAAAGGAGCATAATTATCCCAAGCATTCTAGTAAGTTGTTAGATTGTTTGTGTTTGGGTTTAACGTCGTACTCATTGGTATTTTACTTATATGAAGACGGATTGTTTACATCTCACCCTGCCTTACTTATATACGATGGAAGAGAGGAACGGGGGGGGGGAGGTTGTACTGATTTTTATCTTTGGAATAAAAATTTAAATTACCAAATTGTGGCGGTTGTTACTTTTAAAGGACTGGTCACACTTAAATTAAAGTTCAAGCAATCCGCCTGCATGCGAAAAAGTATTTGTAATAAGTTATTTCACGCGTGTAACAGTCAACTGTGAAGCGTTTAAGGTTTAAAACTTCACCAGGTGACACGATTATCTGAAAGAAGAAATAAAACAGCAGTAAAGTATTATTTGCTCACTTCAAAAATAGCTGTCAAATTCCATTATATTTTCTGCCCTGAACTTTCTTGTACGTATCAAGTCCTAGATAACATACAAAGAGACAGAATAAATCACCGTGATAAATAGACACCATCCGAGTATCAGTCCCATGATGGATGAGAAATTTGCATGACATAGAGTAATAGGTTACCCAAAACGTGTTTCTGAGACATGCAAGGTTAGATAACTCCTTCTGATTCGATATAGTTTGGCTAGTAGAGTTATCTCCCTTGGTTAGCATCTCGTTTCTGAGCTGTCAAGACATTAAAGTTGATCTATTTTAACTGCGAATATCATCAGATAAAATTACATAATTGATATAAAATTAAAAATATCAAACTGTCTTTATAGCTCTTTATTTATCAAAATTATACATTTTATTAAAATGTGCGGCAATAATTATTTTCCAAAATTGACGTGGGGGTGGCTTAATTACGTTCACCGACCGACCAAGACCAGAGAGCATAGATTAGAATCTATACTCTCTGTCTAGACATGCGGTACGGGTACATAAAGTAGAGATGGGGAAACGGACACACTTTGTGTTTCCACCTATGAGATTTTAATCCATATGCTTTCTTTTCTTCCTCCACTCCCAGGTTAACATGGTAAGAAGGCTATACACAACCAGCTTAAGCTTAGATTGTTTTCACTAACTGGAGCCGACAATTATTCAAAACAGCATTTTTATAGAACGATACACTTGACTTTATTAATTTCAAATAAAGACCAGGACTATATCTTGTTTGCTACATATGTATTTACCTTTAATCGAGATGGCTGTATAGGGTCACAACAACTCACAACAATTCGAGAGAAAGCTCTATAATATTTAGAAAGTTGTCTGGGAGTTTATCTAGAACGTTAGATTGTTCAACTGTCACAACTGCCCCCGACCAGCGCAAGCCATGATTAGAAGGACAAACCGACATTGATAAAGGGTTTGTTTCCATACTCTGTTGGTGATATTATGCCAGTAATGATTGACGTATTCAACAATGAAAGTCAGGGAACATTCAACAAGGTATGTGTTAATGAACCCGCATCCCTGCCCCAGCGTGGATATTTTTTTTAGAAATATAGTATCAATAATAGTAGCCCCATAAATTTATCTCCGTGGATATTACAACATTGAGAGTAGGCCTAGACTAGTCTCTTGTATAGCATGGGCCCTTATATATACCCTATAACAGGTATATATAAGACCATGTTAAACAGTTATACTACAATTAGCCGTGGGGAAACCATCTTCCCGGGCCACGCAAAACTGATATCACCATGTGCGAGCTTGGTAATATACGTCGTGACTACCGGCCCTTGTATCGGTCGAGAAGTTGCAGGGAAACTATGACCCGGCCATGACAACGATGGCAGGTTCAAAACGTTTGCCAGTTTGATAAATTTTCTAAATTTTAGGTCTATCTAACAGTAACTACTTAATCGAGTTGTGTGGAAATAAGCCCGGCCACCACAATGATGGCTGCCACAAAATGTTTCCCAGTTTATTAATTGCAGGTTTATCTAACTAATAAAGTATAAACTTTATCGACTATCGCGTAAACGTACAGCGGCCATTGGAAACTATACCCAGTCAACAATACAACATGGGCTCCACGGGACACTCATAAGGGTAAAGTTGTGGGCTCCGAGATAGGCCCTATGCATGCATATCTGTACCCGAGAATTGTCTGGGTCCCTTAGGCCTAAGGGTATTAAATATGGGACACATAAAGGCCCTACGTGGGCCTCATATGGCCTAACATAATAAACTTGCATTAAAAGAGGACCTTTTGGGGACCCTTGTAATTAATATGGGACACATACATGTGGGTAAGCCTACTAAATGTGGGTCCTTCTACTTAAATATTTAGGCACTTAAAGCAAAATATCTTCTTTTGGGTTATAACTTGAATTCGGACTCAGAATTAGGATGAATGTCTGATAGCAAGTATTGTACAGATCTTAAATATTATGCAGAGCCTAATTATTTGGATTATCGGCATGAACCCATAATACATGACTTCTTACGGTATATTTCAACAACAACGTCATTGCAAACATTTTAGTACAGTCTACCAATTAAACTATAAGCATAAAGGTGATTGGTACACTAAAAATACACACAATTAAAATTGACAAGTAATCCTATAACTAACTATACATCTATCACACAATAGTAAGAGTAAATGAAAGATAAACCTTAATATTGGACCGGATCAAAGGCAGCTTCAATGACAGCAGCTTCTCAGCAGACGTGATCGAAAGTTCAAGAGCGGGAAAACTGCATGAGTAGTTTTTATGGGGGTCCATTGTCTTTGTTTAATGGGTAATCGTTTTTGATTTGCCTAATTGTGCATGCAAGGGACCATACGGAATTGTAAGTATTGGTTTTCGAAGTCGTTTATAAGAATTAAGGGCCTCAGATGGGTTAAAACCAGGCAAACACTTAATTCCCAGATTCCAGTAGTGAGTCCATGCATATATGGGCCCCAAGTGCTGATGGTTCCTCTGGGTACCGAGTGGCCTCACAGCTCCGTAGCCTACCATCCTCGTTAAATAAATACAGAATTAAATAAGATATTTAATTAAATAATTACGTCCGAAATATCAAGAAAAATATAAATGTTAGCATGATTTTCTCTCGCTGCGTATTTTATCAAAACAAATGGACTGAGTAGAGGCAAGTAAAATTGTAGCTCTGTACAGTAAAATATCATTTCTGAAAATATATCCCTATATTTGTTTTGAATTGCAAATTAATGTGAGTATTGCCCAAATACAAAATATATATATATATATATATACGCTGCCCGTACATACATGTAGGGCCATGTGTAGGTATACATGTAGCCTAAGTCTGCATAGGCCTAATGAACAGAGCCAGCAGCAGGTTTTGGATAAAGCTGACGAAATTTTTACTTGCTTTACAAACCAAATTAATCTCTGACTGTTAGTTAAAGTTCTGATGACTTGTCGTCAAGCTAATGGTCAAATATCTGCACAAGTCTTGTTCATTGCTAAAAATAGATCCTGAAATTAGGCCTATGCCCATTGGGTATTCCTCCACTAAACTACGTAATGATAGTTTCGTAAAAGTAAACAAACATATTTAATTTCTCTAAAATGTTGTACTGTGATATTTATTTTGTTCAAGTGCAACTATTTATGTATATTGATCAGGTAAAATAGAAGCAATTAGCACGTTTGAATTGTGTTAATTAAATGAACGGGTAAGACAAACATACGAATATGCGGCTAACTGCCGTGTTTAAACCGAAAAACCACAACAACAAAATATTGACAGCTAGAAAGAAAACACGAAAGTTGCATTACAGGTAAAAGGTATTTTGAGCTGCGCATTTTATTTTTGTGCATTGGCATTTGCAGACAAATTCATAGTGCGTTGTTTGTGTTTTGGATTCTGTACAGGAATGTACGTTTCATTTCAGTGGCTTTTGTAAAGGCTTACTCAGTTACTGTTACATTAGTCCTGATATGACTGAGATTACATATATGCATATACAGACTAACGTCTTAATCTCAGTCATGGCGGGCCCTTGAT
>JAVFBX010148794.1:0-15343 GCA_034783855.1 Mopalia kennerleyi
GTATGAAATATAAAACTTTTAGAGGATGAGTTTCATTTTATTCTTTTTGTCTGCTACAGCATAAGAAAAGAACTATTTCCGCGGAACTTCTGAAATAATCGGGTAAATGTACAAAACTGTCGTTTTTCATGCCATCTGAGCAATTATCAATAACTCGGACGTTCAAACCATTTTTACAATAAACTATTATGATATCAGGAACGATTTACAGTAATTTCACTAACTGTCATGTTTGAAAATCCTTTACTGTACACTCGTGTAATTGTCTACTCATCTTTTTGCTGACATCATGGAGTGACAGATGACCAATTAAAAGCTATTTATAAAAAGAATATATCCAAAAATTCACTATATATTCTTTATAATTCTTATTAAATATAGGCTCAGACAAATGCTTAAACAGCAAGACTATGCCATATGGCGACTGTAACTTATTCCACAAAAAATCAACCGGGATACACTTTTGACATTTTAAATGTCTCTCTACTGGGTTTACGTCATTAAATACACTCTGAGGTTTATAACTGACCAATATTCTATAACTACTTATGTGCATTCATAGTGCATTTTCTGGTCCTTTATTCCGCACTGGTTATAAGGCATATATCTGAATTATCTCCCTTTGAGTTGTTCGACATACAAGGTTAGGTTGGATGTTTTGAAGAGGAATGGAAGATTGATTTATAATGTGTTTGACGGTGTTCAAAACCAGATGTACTGTTTTTGGCGAATTTAACGAAAAAAATCAATCAAAAAAAAATCTTAGCCCTCAGTGTAAAGTATTGACTACAGAATATAGACGGCGACTTACTACGAACTTACCCCACGTCACTTCCAAAAAAAAAAGCCCGATTATTAATTGTTTATTATAAATCAAGTCTGCTGGACCCATTTGCTTTCCATTTATATCGGTTCATGCTCATCGTCGCGGAATCAATACTGTATAAGCTACAAGTAATCGGGGGAGCAATATATGAACAGCGTAACGATAGGCAAACGTTTCCTTCTATTTGACCAAGTCGTTTGTCCATTTTATTATTAACGAGTATCAATTTGGATGGGTTAAACATGTCGCCAGTTTAACTGAGGCCGGGGAATGCAATAGACCGCGAATCAAGTCGAGTCTCAGTTGATTTCTCATTCGATTTAATAGTCTAACAGCTGGACCATTCTGTGGGTTCCTGTGTTTCCCGACATTTCATGCTTTCCTAGGTTTTAAAGTTTATTATTTGGACAAGAGCACCGATCATTATGGTGTCCAATTGTCCGTGTACAGGCTTCATGTCAGACGAATTTATGGAGCAATTGCATGCAAGAATTGAGGATCCGGGTTGTCATTGAAAGTAAATGGTAGAGTATTGAAGGACGGGACAGTAACTGATGGTGTCACCTGAGAGGGGGGAATTCCACTCGATTTCCTTGATAGCCCTGCTCAGTAAAGAGGCAATGAATAGGGGAGATGATTTGGCTTTCTCCAACCATCAGCCCCAATAGAATCAGCACTCTAACTAACTTATCGTGTTACATCAGCGTCACTGGACTCCGATAAAAGGGCGGTCACAAAAGGGGATCTATCAAAATGACACAGCTAGTAATCACAACTCAATCCTAGGGTTTTCTCTCCACACTATAAAGTCTGTTAAAATTTGGCTATACTTTCCAGATAGCTTACCCACGACAATTGCCTCCAAGAGTCACTCAGTACGAACCAACATATTATCCGATAGTTATCTCCAAATAGCGGGTATAATTGAGAAAATTCTCCTAAAACACCTGCGTTTGTGAGGGATATACAATTGTAAGAATACCTCGGAAAACCATTTCACTTTGACCCCAAATTGTCAATATTTTAAACGCACGCGACACCTCCAAGCTATATGTATGCACGCCATCGATATTTTTACAAACCGAAAACCTTACAACGTAAGTCTTTCATAGCAGGTTTTTTAAAATATAAAGGTTAAATGCTTAAATAATTTTTTTTACAACAGGTAAAAAGAATCTATAATAATTCATGAACTAAAAAAATACTTGAAATGCTGTGATACTATTAAATTTAAAACAAATAAAAAAGTGAAATGCTTTGATGACTTTTCCCTATGGAAACTTTATAAAATACAATTTTTTCAGCAATAACTCATGAACAACGTATACGAGAACTTTTTGAATTCACACTGACTATGAGGTTAAAGCGAAATTTTTATGAACGGATGAGCGTGGCAACTGAAAATGCTCTGAGTTCCGCACATATAACATCTGACACAAAAAGGAAATAAATACATTTGTGTATATTAATATGTTTGTATATTTCTCTATAACAGACAGTGTGATCAGTTAGTTGATGAACTAACTTTTCATACTGTCTGTTATAGAGAAATATATGGTGGCTCTTAAAGGACGTGACTATTTTTTTGTTTGTTTTTTAACAATTTAAATTATGTTTTTGCTTTTATTTTTGCTTCTATACTCAGTAAGGTTAAAAACATTTTCCATTCGGATTGAAACAAAATGGTCGCTTGGTTTAAAAATAGTTTCCACTTGGATGGAAATTGATTTCTCATCTGTGTGGAAAATAATTTCAACCCGGATGAAAACTAATCTCAATCCAGATGGAAAATAATTTTCACTCGGATTGCAAACTATTAATACCCGCGTTGATATTATTTCTTGTCAGTGTGGAATTTTATTTCAACCTGGTGATAAACTATTTTTCACGTGTATTGAACATAGTTATCACCCGCTTTGATATTATCTTTCATCTGTTTGGACTTTTTCAACCCGTGTGGTAATTACCATCCATCCATCCATCCATCCATCCTTATTGAAATGATACATATATATATATATATATATATATATATATATTTGTGCAACTAACTCGGATTTTAAATAATATCACCACGGGTGGTAATTATTTTTCAACCGTATGAAAATTATTTATTATCTTGGTGGAAATCAATTTTACACGGATGACAAGTAAAATCAGCATGGGTAAATACTATTTTCCAGCCGTGTGGACATTATTTTCCATCCAGTTTGAACTTAATTTTCACTCAACACGGGTGAATATTATTTTTCGTCCCTTATGGAAATTATTTCTTCTCTTATCTATAATTTTCACACGGATGATAAAAAATCATTTAAGCTCATTTGATAATTATTTACCATCCTTGTGGGCACTATTTTCAACTTGGGTCAAAAGAGACAAATAGAAACCACCAATCAATTAAATGAAATGATAAAAAAAGAAGATAAAACGTCCATGTCATCTATGGGCCACCGTAGAAATATGTAATTTATGACTTCATCTTCTTGAAAAGGCGAAGATTTTATCAAGCAATTGCCTGTCCATTACACCTCTTGGCGGGCCATTCCCAAGATTTCGTTCATCAGCTACCTAGCTAGTGCGCTGGACAGCAATTCTCGCATAAATACCCACGCCATAATAGTACAAGGGAGACAATTTGGGATAAACATAAATAATACAATCAATCGTATTTCCCTTTCCAAAGGGAACTATTATTAACCCAAAACTTTTCCGAAAAGGCAAATCTCCAGAGAACAGACTGTTAGTGGACCACGCATTTCAAATCAGGTACGCCTTTTGTTGGACGAAGTGCATGTTTAAAACGGCGAATAGACAAAAAGTCAATTGTTGTCGTTGTATATAGTTATATTGGTGTTTCCCAGTTCCTCAAGAAACTGATTCACACCTTAAAAATATAATTACAATTAAAAAAACAAAATGTTATTCATGACTGTTTATAGATCAGTCCACCGTCTACATGTTTAGACACCCTCAAGCAGTTATGCTGTCTGATTTGAGGTGCATGGGCCTCCAAAGGTTATGGAGAGCCGTTCATGATTAAACCAACCAGCCTAGGAAATGTTCTTTAATTTCTCCCAAAACGGCAAGGAAATTATACAAAAAGCTTTTTTTTTAAGAAGTAAAAATAAAAATAAAGAAAAATATCAGACTCATATGTAACAGAGCTGCTGCCGTTTTTCTACAGAATACCAGAAAACGGGGCCTAAGCAATATTTTCATCATCTAATTAATTTTTATGCCCAAAAGAATATTTATGTTTTACCTCGTTAAATAAGAAGATTTTTTTAATTGTGTACAGGATTGCGAATCTTGAACATGCATAACTTATCTTGTTATTAACAAGCCTTTTTTTCATCCGATATTTTTTCATCCTATATAGTTTTGGGCCCAAGATGTATTTTAAGATACACGACCATCTTAACAGCTGACGTTTAACAATATCTAACACGAGACTGATGGGGCATACTTGCAGATGGTCTAACGGTCAAGAGACTTAACGCATAGGATTTAAAGCTGCATTCGAGACAGAAACTGATTTCTGACTGAAAAACTGTAAAATTAATTAAATTCGTTCAATGAAATAAACAGAACGTCTTTCCACAGAAAGTCCTATATAGATGGTCGTAAGGGCTAATAGAACGACCCCAGTCAAAGTTATAAACCTACCTCGCTCTGAATGACTTATTGCTGTCAATAAGCACCGAGGCCAGATGTACTTATCCACATCCCTTCACTAACTATATTAAAATATAAGTCTAATTGAATCGAAGATAGCAGGTGCTTTACATGATTTTATTGCAGAACAAAAACATATGTTTGGTAAGTGATCACATAAGTATACGTAAGCAAAACAAACAGACAGAGAAGGGCAAGGTGAGAAATACCAGTATAACATTACCCAATATATTTAAATATATTTAAGATCGGATCAAAACAAGCTTCAGAGGACCATCGGCCAATAACTATATGGCAGATTTCCACTAATCGCAGAACTAGTCTATCGATTAAACTGTTTTATACACGAGCCCAATCTCTTTGGTTAGTTAACTATAATATTATACGATTTCCAGAGTGAATTGCTTTCGCCCCTGTAGTTTTAATATGGACGGAGTTATAAATAATAAATGATATGTTTTATCTACAACCAAAAAATTCACAGTTCATGATTGATAGAATTGATATGGCCAAACAAGCTATCTGAATAAGCTTGACAAGAGGATGAAACTGGGAATAGATCCCACTTATTATGTTAACGCATAATGATGGCCTGATATTGTTTATAAATAACATCTGATGAAAGTTCATATATTAGGTGAACACGTGTTCTCATTATGCTTAATTCAAGGCAGTAATTTATAATATAACTCCAACAAACAAAACAAAAACCAATAATTGTGCACGGCATACCCAAATCATATAGCAGGCCAAAGCAAAACAAATATAGCTTATTTTACCCTTAAAATCTCAAAACACAGCACCACAAATATAGTTATTCTTAAACAGATCAAAGATAACCTAACGTGAGTTTCAAACGCTTAACTATCCCGAAAGAGATTACAATTTATATAGAAAAAGCTCGATCGGTGTTAAAAGATAAAGCACTAAATGACCTTGGCATTGTCTTTGCAACTGGTGGCGTCATAGGATCAAGGGAGGGGCGTGGTAACGCTTCAGGTGAACTCGGCAATGACCTATGTCGTCTATCTAAAATGTTGTCTCTGTCCTCGTCTCCCGACTCGCTCGAGTTATTACTGGTCATTGATTCGGGGTCCATCTGCAATAGACTTGACATCGGACTTTCTTCAAGGGCAATCATTGAAGCCAACCTAGCGTCTAAAACTGAACTGTTGTAGTCAAAACTACTTTCGTGGAGAAAACAGTTGCCAGTTTTGCAGTGGGTTTTCAAACCGCTAGCACTGATATATTTTCTGTTGCATTTCGGACATTCGTATGGTCTTTCATTGGTATGAAGTCTCTTGTGTAGTTTGAGGTGAACAAACTGGGTGAATTTGGCAGGACAGAGCTTGCACTGAAACGGTTTCTCCCCACTGTGCAATCTCATGTGAGTCTTTAAGTTACTTGTGCTACTGAACCGTTTACTGCATACTTGACATTGGTGTGGTTTCTCCCCGGTGTGTACAAGGTGGTGTTTCTGAAGGTGTGCCAGTTGAGTGAAACCTTTCCCACAGGTCTGACATTTAAAAGGTCTCTCTCCTGTGTGAGTCCTCAGATGCACTTTGAGGTTAGACAACTGACCAAATGTTTTATAACATACATTGCATTCATAGTGCATTTTCCCATCTTTTTTTCTCAGCGGGTAAGGCAGAGATCTGTATCCTCTTCCCACAAGTTGTAGGTCACATTTGGGTTTGGTGAGGTTAAGAGCTTGATCAGGGTTATGTGACTGGCGAACAGGAGGGGGCAATGGGGCTGGTTTGTAGGCAGAAGATACTGACGGAGGAGCTGGGAGACCGGAGGGGTAAAACGGCCACGGGAAATGAGGAAATCCTCCAAAAGGGAACTGTAACATGGGATTAACAGGGTAAAGTCCTTGAAATGGATGCTGAGGGAAGAACATACTTGCTGCCGTTGAGGTTCGTGATGGAAATTTGGGTACAATAGAGTCTTTGTAAAATCCGGAAATCGCAGTATTCTCAAATTTAGCTGGAGGGAGAAAAAACGGTTGGTGTGATTGGAATGTGTGGGGGAATATCCCGGTTTGAAACACGTCAGATGCCAGACCCCTGAAGGCACGATGAGGAATAGGTCGATCTGGATTTGCCCCAGAATCTAGCACTATTCTCCCCACAACTTCATTGTGAGGGGATCTGGAAGCCTTGGGTAAGTCAATACAATCATCTGCTTCGACGGTGGATCTGTCAACTTTGGTAACTTTCGATTCCCTTTCTGCTTGGATAACAGCTTTTTCTGCTTCCTTCATTTTTCTCATCAGAAGGTTTTCAATAATTCCCTGTCCATGTCCTTTAGATTTGTATAATGGTGATATCGGATGACCTTTAGAGTTGTATAATGGGGAGGTGAGATGACCCTTAGGTTTGGGTAATTGTGAGGTTGGGTGATCTTTGGACTTGTGTGATGAGGTCGGGTGACCTTTGGACTTGTGTTGCGATGAGGTCGGGTGTTTTCTCTTAAGACTCCGAGGCTCTGGTCTGATGGGGGAATATGGGGTTTGAGATAATCCATAAGAGTGAGTTTTTTCAGCTGATTCTCTGTGGCTTAAGGGAACAGGATAGAGCAAATCTTTATTAGGGCTGAGTGTCTCTAATACCGCACTCCTGTGTGTATCTGTGTCACTGCCTAAACTGCCATCTCTTTTTCTGGTGCTGAAATCCAAAACGTAGCTTCCGCTGTCACTGTCGGCGCTGCCGTCACTTTGGTCCTCCTGAAACACACTGTCTGATAAGGCCATACTGTGACACTCGTGGTTGGACATTTTGGGTAACTTCAGAGAACGAACTCCATCTGAAAGCTGTGGCAGCATCTGGTCTCCTTAAAAAAGATTAAACGAGTTAGAGTCATTAATAAACACAAAAATAACATTCTTACGTTTTGTTCTGGTAGAGGCGGATACATCATATGAAGACATCGGCGTCATGTTATTGTTGGAAATGATTTGACATGTTACTTACACACCCTTACATATCCTACTTGATCAACGAATGTTTGCTCACTTTCGTTTAAAAGTTACATACTAGTTTTTTTGACTTCCATTGCACACAATAAAAGGTAGTGTTGGGAAAGACTAGTATTTAGGGGTTCTATGAAACCTGTTGGTATAAATGAAGACTTCTTTTGTGTCGTGGCCATTAAGTGAAACACGAGACGCTCTCGCATCAGCGATTTACAAGACGTTAGAAAGTTGAAGATTTTTTTGTGGCTGTAATAAGAGTAGTAAAGAGAAGCAATATTAACACATCCTGCCCTTTATACGGCCGTTCTATCGAGCTTTGGATCCGGCAATGTGATCCCCTGCGTGTTCACCTCCATTTATTACCGGGTGTGTTTGATAAATTGACACACAACACTGACACTGGATCAAATACTTTCCCAACAGAGGACTATATAATAAGAGTATTACACACTGTCTACTGGAGATACGTTACAGCAATAAAATTCTTTTGAAAGTGTTTTCCTTTCAATACCTTTCTCTAATTCTCTGCAACTAGACCGAAGTATGTTGGGACAAAAATAGAGTATTGGTTTACCTAATATGAAGCTATGCGACCGACACGAAAGATAAGGTGATAAAAGATGAATCTAAGCTGGTAAAGTAAACTTTATAAAAATCGCCATGGGCGGTGCGACAAGACTACAAATTATCTCCTAAACCCCTAGATTACATGAAGACTGAAATTGGTTTAAAGAACCAAGGGAAAAATACAAATACTCTGTTGGTAACGTACTGAGTTTGTCTTTAGCTGGTTGTTCTCTAAATATCTGACGTTTTCTGTCTTGGAATTCTCGACTGACTGATAGTTCCGTATTTGGAGGCACTGATTTGGTCGTATAAAAGTATATCTCCAAGTCCATTTGACAGGCAGTCAGGTTTGGTTCCCCAGTGCTGCTGGCTGTAGGCCTACATACATAACGCATCCAGTTACTGCGGCTGTCGTCTGCAGCATCAACACAATGGTAGGGCCCACCATTCCGGAAAATCTGACATCAAAAGAAAGCAATGTCTATTTTTTAAAAATGTCTCTACATATAGAAATACATATATTGAAACTCCAACACAAAATTTGTCAATACTATTCGCAGGTAACACAAAGTCGCTCCAAAGAAAGATATTTTTTGCGTTATCACAGACTCACGTGCAAGAGGAAATCCTTGCCTCACCCAAGATTCGAACCCGGTTCTCTGGCGCAAGAGTTAAAGTTATAGATATTTACGAAGAAGCAGGTTTTCTTGATTTTATAGCTATATACCATTTTAGGTACTGTGAAAGTTTTTAAATATCGGAGAATTGCAATTCCAGTCAGAATATTTAAATGAGTGTGACTGTTTTGAATTCGACTGATTTATTTTGACACTTACGATCTTTGTACTCACTGACTTTTTGGTAATCAAAGTGACTGTTTTCATTTTATGGGCGAATTTATTTCAAAGAGGAACTTGTTGATTAACGTAATTCTGTGCGACTGTACTTCTAAATCATATTTGTAGGGCCTCCATTTACATTTACCGTCTCTCAGTATGTTCTTATTTATACTGTGGAAATATTTTGGTTAACATTTTCTCAATTAACGTCACGCATAACTGCGGAAGCGTCAAGAAGCAAATGCCGCCAGATTATATTCCCGCTTTGACGCTGTAGCCCAGAACTCTTCAGTTGACTTTGGCGTGGAGGTCAGTTACACGCTACATGTAGCTATATATATATGGGCTTAAAATCACAGAACAGTATTTAAACAAAAGAAGTTCATGAAAATGGCGCCAACTATCGATACGCTTTTGAGTGAAATCGGCCTTTCTATAGATGATTAACTTAAGCATCAATCAAGATTATTTTGTTATCTGATATGTTGACGAGACTGGCACTATCTACAGAAGGGCCCGTAGTTTTGACAATAAATAACCAACGGTAAGGTAAAGAACGACAGTGGAGTATTCTCTGACTGGGTTGGAGTATTGTACCTGAGCATTCGAAATATCAGTCAAATAGCAAGCAAGTTCATTGTAGCAGATAAACAGATTAATGGGGGCAATTCAGAACCGTGTGACACCCGTCAAAAATCTCCACAATAATAAATGTTGTGCAACCAACAGTCCATTGACTCACACTATAGTTAACTGTTAAGCATGCTTCGATAACCATCTTGGGACAAGGATTTGTGACAGAAAACAATATATTACAAAAGGCTTTCAGTAAGTAAGGTAAACCGTTCTCTTTTCAAGACGGCATTTCAGATCTGTGTTTTTTAATCCCACTCATCGCTACTATAAAGCTTGGTTCACAACATGATCCGAATGGAGACTGATCCTTCTCAAATCTTAAGCTGCAAACTATTCTCAACACGAATATTATAAAGTTGATGTATCCTATTTCATTGCCTCCATCACTCTATGTTATAGTTTTATATAAAATATATTTTTAACAGTTCGACATTAATATTTAAACTGATTATCAATGGACTGGCTCCAAAGTCATTGTGGCACCTGTTCCCTTCATAAAGAAGTCAGGGAAGAGCTCAAAGGTACCTACTGATAACAATCACCATCAATATTCTTTTACTTTCTTTATCTGACGTAGAACTCCTGAGTAATTCCCGGATTTTGCTTTCATTATAGGAGACAACTTGGCAAAATTTATTCGCGAATTACAAACGTCCACCGCTGAACTATAGGCGAATGTTCTGTAAAGTTACTTTGGGTGGAAAATGGTTTCGAACTGGCCGAAACTTCTCAATCTATCTCCGCAGTTAAAGGCTGGGTTCGATCTTCTAAAGTTATGCAGATGCCGCCTTTGTTTTCTTCCACACGGATACATGCCATAAAACCTACTGTTAACATGGAGGCCATCGTTGAAGACAAGAACAAGATAGTGTGGTAATTTTTCGTTATGAATATGGTATATGCTGATGGTCTAGCACACAAATCCGCAGGAAGCCAGCAAGCAGAATAGATGGGTTAAACTATTAGTTGGTGGATTCCGAAAGAAATCCGAAAACACGCACAGTTTACGTCCGGATACCTTGAAGATGAGAACCTTGAAAATTATCCGACATACCTTCCACACATAGGGCTGATGCGAGCTAGGTGGTTGGTCATCTTTGGAAATTATCTCTCCGACCAGAGGCCCAAATCTTGTACCTCGTGGTATGAAATCGACACTCCATACGCCCAATGTCTGCAAAAGAGTTCAAATTGAATTAGGGCAAATGATAGGTGAGTATCATTCTTAGGTATGTGGGTAATAATAACTAAACAATAGTGACAACCCACGTCCTATGATTGGGTTGAGACGGCTCGTTTCTTACGACCAGAAATGTTGTCCTTGTGTTTTTGTTTCCACTGAAAAGTAGGACGATGAATAAGGCTTAATAGACAACCAACTGATTTTAATATAAACATCGAAACAAGAGCTTGTCGCAGGTCAGCCCCCCCCCCCCTACCCCTTAGACGATAGTTGAACGTCTGAAGGGGTAAATTGTGCATAAGGCAGCCAACATGCGCATAACAATTTTTACGTAAACCACAGAATGTGTTGGTTTATTCTGTACGAGTTTCACAAGGTAAGGCGTCTATCGTAAAGATGCTAAATGACATATAATCCCCCCATGCACCCCATAATTTCTGTTTACTTTCTTGAACTTTAATATTGTATTCAATATATAATAAACCAGACATATTGGTTTTACATTAAGAGAAGAAATAGAACGGCAAGTAGAATTGGTTATGGTTTACCTCTTTTGAAACGCGATATTTCCATTTTATGTGGACATATTTATCCGGAATGTTTAAAAGGAAGTTTCCTTTTTTATTTTTGGGATGGGAAGAGGGGTTGGGTGAATAAAGGATTATAAAGACAAATTTCAATAACCCCTCCCCACACCCCCAACACACACACGAATTCCCACGACACCACAATACTGTCACAATTTAGGCGCTCAATGTTACTACAATATTCCATTTGATACCTAAATACAAATAGTAAGCACTTGCTAGAAGAATTATTTACCTCCACACGTGGATTATGTGGTCAATTTATAGAGATCCAATGAGGCAGTTCAGAGACACCACTAAAAATGACACGCATTGTGTCGAAGTTAACGACAACAAACTACTTCTTAGGAAGATTAGTAAAGCGACACCGTCCCATTCAGAAAAATAGATAAAATGATCAGTTTTGTGGTATTTAGAGGCAATCTACCTGTTCAGTTAGCCTTGTTTTCCGTCGCTGGTGGACAATTATGAGGAATACTATGAGGTCTTCTATTCTTAAAATGTTTTTTATTATGTGAATGATAAAGGCTCCTTGGGTTCAGGTTTCAACTAACTAAGGGAGAGAATTACGTTCCTTCTTTAATTGTATGCAAATGTAAACCTTCAAAAATTAAATCATAACTGGTCAAATTCTATATGACGATGCAGTTTGCTGTTTTTTTTATAAGGGATTAATACGGCTTTCGTCTGAACAGTTGGTCTCTTCTTAAACCCTATTTAAAACTCTTCTTGGTTTGAAGGTCATTCATTTTTTTTCCTAATCTGGTATTACCGCACCTGAAATTTGTTCTTAGCCTTTATGGAGAAGCCCGTGAGGGCGCCCTGTGATGATTCGCCAGAAGGGTTATCTTCTCAAAGATTTGACAATGATGAACTCCCGTTTAACCTCGAGCGATTACCCGTGACCCCGATTACGTATCAGTATCTAATAGAGAGCAATTATCAGTATCTGCTTCCTTTTTGTACGTATTGATTTTCGTGAGTTATGAAAGACGGTGCTCTCTGTGAATCTGTGAGTAGAGACACCAGTAGTTATAGAAAAGATGCCTTTCTTTTTGTACTCAGCAAATTAAACCGCTTACAAGTATGTTTGAGTTAATAGTCCCAGGCAACAGTGCAACAGAACACAAGGTCTTAGGGCGCAACAAGAAACCGATATGTTACCTAGTTTCGTTTTGACCCGTCTGACTTGGCACGCCGCCATATTGGGCACAGCGCTAAACCCAAAACAACCAGACAAACAAATAAACAAACAAACAAACAAACAAACAAACAAACAAGCAGCATATGGCAACATTCCGGGGGCATTTAAAATTTCGGGGGGATATACAAATTGTACTTTCTTCAACGTGCTTGATGTTTCTCCATACATTCATCATGTGTCTATCGGCCGTTGGGGAGGAAGCCTTCTCCTGCAAAAGTGCTGTTTGACCACATGACCTTAGAAGAAGCAAGAGGCCGAGCTATTGTTGTGTTTTTGCTTTAGCATCTTGTGATTGGCCTGTCTTTGTTCGTTAACACTGGCGTCTAAGATTCGTTTTCTCCAGTCAATGAAGTGACACGTAGTCAAACACCCATAGGTACGGCGTTAAACCCGAAACGAACAAACACACACACAACATGTCAGTCTACATCTAATGTCCTAATAGTCGTTCTCCAGTGATGGTGAAATTTAAAAATAGCATTATTCCACCACTGATGATTTCCTCTACTTTGTCATATTTACCCATATGCATATTTTATATGATGTGTATATGTGACAAATGTAATATTTCGCTCTCCTTTTTGACTAAATTTTAACAATACACTCTCTATCTATGTCAACATGATTTTCCGGAAGAAAGTAATACAGTTACTTTGTCATACTTTGGACTTTCTATATGTGACCCTCGTACTGAGAGAATGGCTTTATGATAAGAAGAGTCAGGTGCACGCTGTAGAGAAAGGTGAAGAGGTATAGATAGCCAGCTGAAGTGTTTGTATAGTTGTATAATCCCACAGACAGACCGACCTCTGGTAGAGATACAAGGAGCGATGTTCACACAGACTGAAAGACAACTTGTCAATTGCAAAGCCATTTCACACCTGTTGTTGATTTCCGTCACACAATCTTGGTGCTATATAAATAGGAACCCGGGTGAGGGACCCCTCGGGAAAGTATCTCCTGATAAGATAACAGACTTGACTGATCAGGCTACGGACTTATATGTATCGATCAAACGTTACCACAAACTGTTCTACTAGTTCGAGTGATCATGTATTAAAACTAGCCGTTAAAGGCCTGAAGTGGTTTGATGAGATGGCTAACTGGGATGGTCTGTAAATGTTTCGTTTATGCGGATATAAATATGGAATTTCACCGGGTTGCGGTTAATATACCACATAATGTCAACCAATTAACCTCGTTTGCCGCGAGAAGTCAGTCCAGAAAGAGGCTATGGCAATGTGGCAAAAATGGAGCAAAAGTAGCTTTTGTGCGAGCTGTAGTTGAATCCTTGGAATGTACCAGATAAACAGAACTCGGTTTAAGCCTTCTGTTAGACAACTCGGGTTAAGCCCTCTGTTAGATAACTCGGGTTAAGCCATCTGGTAGACAACTCGGGTTAAGCCATCTGGTAGACAACTCGGGTTAAGCCATCTGGTAGACAATGGGTTAAGCCCTCTGGTAGACAACTCGGGTTAAGCCATCTGGTAGACAAGGAGTTAAGCCCTCTGGAAGACAACTCGGGTTAAGCCATCTGGTAGACAACTCTGGGTAAGCCCTGTGTTAGACAACTCAGATTAAGCCCTGTGGGACCGGTTGCTCGAAGCGCTAGTAAATTTAATCCGCTATAACATGACGTCACGCCATGTTGAAGGTCTATCTCCAGCCCAGTATTAGTGATTTAATCTGGTGTTAGCGGTTAATCGTCTTTCAAGCAACTGGCCCCTGGTAGACAACTCGGCTCAAGCCATTTGGTAGACAACTCGGATTAAGCCCTCTGGCAGACAGCTCAGGTTAAGCCCTCTGGTAGCAGGTCGGGTTAAGCCTTGCAATGTAGCACGAAACTAAAATGGGTTATCCACCAATTGTTAGATTATGCAGTTGGTGGCAAATGTATATTTCGTCCATATATACTGATACATGAAAACCTTCCATATAGTGTATACCATCATCAAATGTTTCCATATCTTTTGTTCCCGCAAATAATCCCAATTCAAGTAACATAGTAACGAGGAATCTTTTTATATATGAAACACTATCGAAGTATGCTTATGAAGATTATTCTGCGAGTAAAGATTTCGTTGTATTCGCTTTGGAAGATTTCGCTGAAAAACGCAAAGTTGAAATCTTCCAGACTTTACAGGCAATTAAGACAATCTGCTTTGGGATAATCTGAAAACACCGAAACTTTAACTTTAAGACTTCCGTTTAATAAAAGTGTTTGTTTATATCAAGTATTGGTATATTCTTTTTAACTGAAATCATAAATTTAGACATCTCTAAATGAAAATTTTAACTTCCAAATCTGTATCGAACGATCCGTCTTCATGGAGTA
Source organism: Mopalia kennerleyi (assembly GCA_034783855.1). Classification (NCBI taxonomy): domain Eukaryota; kingdom Metazoa; phylum Mollusca; class Polyplacophora; order Chitonida; family Mopaliidae; genus Mopalia; species Mopalia kennerleyi. The sequence goes on from JAVFBX010148794.1 coordinate 14,833, forward strand.
CCGTACTACGGAGTTCATTTTGGATTACTGCTCTACAAATATAAATGTTGACATCCAGACTTTCTTTTCATAGAAGTCGGTATGCATGAAGTATTATGGGAGTTTGGTCCGCCAATATAAAGTTTAGCTACCATACTTCCATTCTCGAAGAGTCGGAAGATATGTACGGCTTTAGCTTGATGATGAAAAACCGGTAAACATTGTTAACAAGAGTGATAACTGCAGCAACGATAAGGTTAATTAGGAATTGATAAGAAAGCATTAGATATTCTGTGTCTGTTCTTTGAAACGAAGTACCGTTAAGGAGGTATTAAACAGAGCCACAATCATCCATCTTAAACTTTTTGTCCAAATTTTATGTAAGTTATTTAAACCGTATAAACTGTTATAGTTTACGCCTTTCTTTGAAATCTATATCTACCAATGATACGCTTTGTGCATATTTAACATAAACCCTTTATTATAATGTATTTGTCACAGATACAATTGACTCAAAGCTTTATAAAACGAT
>JAVFBX010148898.1:4683-15342 GCA_034783855.1 Mopalia kennerleyi
CCCCCCCCCCCCCCCGAGTCTGACGAAACTAGACGCGTTAACGAAACACATTCTAAAGTAGAATCAAATTTACTTCCTACATCGAGACATTAACTTTAAGATACACCCGTGCCATCTCGTTTACTAACTTCTTTCATTTGCCGATCACTGGCAAATGTCGCCCCAAATATTAGCGTACGAGAGTCGTCTTAATCTCGTCCACATTAGAAATTCTCGCGAGATTACAATTGAACGAAACAGTGTCACATCCGAGTTGACCTGGATCAAAGTTTTACCATGGGTGGAGATAGGCGGAACATTGGGCTAAGGCGGAGGTATCAGCCCTATATATACCTTTTCACAAAGAAGTGTCCCTCCCAATTACTGAATAAAGAACAACACTTCCTCATCCAGTAGTGGGGAGCGGGCCACCAGCTCTGCCGCTCCCCATTACATGAAAAAGAATAATCCTTCCTTATTATGTAATAGCAAATCATACCCGAGCTGCTCTTTCTATACTATACTGTCGTCGAGCCAGTCTGTTTTATTATTTTTAAGTTGGTCAGAAATGGCTTCTGCAGGCTTAGAGTACCTGTGCCCATCACAGTTAATAAGAGAAATACAAAATGTTTTAATTGGTGGAGGGATCTTACTTCAGGGTAGAAAACAATGCTGTTCCTTTCAACTGAAAGTACATATATAAACGAAGTTGTATTCTCTAAATTAACACAAAAAAACTGGAGAAAAAAAAAGGATAATTGCGTTAATTTGTTCTCCAATTGTTTTGTTGTTTTTTTTACAAAAAAGCAATTTTTCTCCAAATTCTAAATAAACGCAGTATACTAGTATATATAGGAATTTACATAATTTGTAATCATTATGTCAGCTTTGTTTGTCTAAACGACCGAAATTGTGCTAACAGCCGGTTTTAATTTGAAGGTGGGAATGGATACTTTGCCCAAACCTTACCGTTGATAATGTTCACCCTTCGTATCGTCTGAATTTTAAAAACAGCACTGATATATTTGTCACTAAAATTTCCCAGATTAATTGCATGAAGACCATTTGTCTACTGAAAACTTGTCACAGGGGCAACTGTCGCCGAGAACATTTGTCGCCAAAGAACTGGTAGTCGAAGTGAATTTAGTCCGAGCAGTTGACATAGAAGCATGTGTCGCCAGAGAAAATGTCGACACAATGTGTCGCCAGAGAAATTGCCATGCCATTGATTCATTAACGTCATTGTTAGAACTTATATTTGCATCTATTCGAGAGTGCCAATTTGTCGCATAGTAAGAATGGCAGAACACAGATTTAAGCATGTCCGGTATATCTTCAAAGAAATTAAATTGCCGGGATGAAACCGTTTATGACCAGATTGGACTTTTAAGTCCATATCATTCAATGACGGATTTTGAATTTCAGTGCCAGATGTCCGACCTTAGGAATAACGGGAAAAGATTTAAAACACGCTAAATTACATTTCCCATTTACTGTATGTGGTTTAAATTCCTTATGTGCACGCCATTGTATGGAATACAGATATGTCCCATTTTGCCAAGCTGGATCAAAATTTTAGTTTAACTATAAAATGGCAACTCAAAGCAGTTTGATAATAAAACATAGGAAAATTCCCTTATTTTGGCAGTTTTCGGAAACCCAGAAATCGCTTTAACGAAACTAATACATTGCTGGTCTTAACTTCAGCTGGAAATATCGTCTCCAATGGTCTGCTTAGTGGTTTATAAGCGAGAACTGATCTATCAATCGTGACACAATGCCGGCCATTATAGTTAAGGCGAGTATTTAACTTAGCGCTGCTCATCATATCAATCTCAATTGAGAGAGAACAAGATGAAAACGCCATCCTCTATGTGACACGTAAGGTGAGGCCAAACAGCCGGATGTATGGACGCTAGGAGAATAACAGCACGACACCTCGGCAATCTTCAACCGATTAAATGATAAATCGATAGTAGTTCACCTAGCATCAATGTGCTTGCGGTCTGCTCTGAATACTTATCAACACAAATGCTAAGCCAAAGTCCTCCAGTGTTTAAAGGACATTTCCCCTATGTTACACACCCATATACCTTCTAACCGTTACATAGGTTATTCGTTACTTGATTGATAGAGACACGCCATATTCTAGTTATGAAGAAACACGAGTTATTTTATTATATCATGGACGTTTGTGATATTACCATAAATGTAGTGATAATTAGTTTTTGTGGAAACTTGTTGATATGTTTGTTAATAGAATAATCAAGTTATTTATATAAATATTCATCTTGACAGACACTTATTGCATTATTTCTCCAACAAATGGGTATTTCTTTTTGGGTGACGAATTGATAACAACTTTGTTTGGTTTTTCATTTGGCTCCTTACCAGTCTGTTGTTGTGCTCGTGATGTCTTTTTTTAACAAAACCATTTCGGCCACATAAACCTTAGAACTCTGAAAAGAACCACTAGCTCGTCATCTTTTATTTTCTAGCGTGAACCCATTTAACAAGCGCATTTAGATCATTTGAATTTTGAAAGAAGTTTGTCGTCATCAGTGATTCTCTAGCTCGAGACGAGTTACGTAAAACTCAAATCAGACAATGAGTTTCTTAAGTGCATTTGTTTCCAGTATCTTGGTAAATAAACAATATTTAAAGCTTGTTACGTTCATATTTGGGCCCAATAGAGAGTGGGTTAGGAAAGAGACCGTGTATTAAATTTAAGTACCGTACTTAAATATGTGGTTGTGATGTGTTAAATATCATGGCCTTTGATAATTGTAGCAATGATAATCTGCAACTCGTTTATTTTTTCCGTTTGTACAGTACCACCAACGTCCATAGAGACCGGTGATAAAATTTTAACAAATTAATAGAATGCTATTGACATTACGGACGGTGCTTGTTACCATCATAGCACAATAACGTCGTACCAAGATCAATCATTGTAGCTGTAATGGTTGTGAATTTTACCCATTATTATTGTATTATTTAAATTTTTATGCGCAGGTGTTTAAAAATTATAGGTTTCATATCCTTGACATGAAACTAGATAATAACATCTTCGCTGGTCGTTATCAAAGGACAATGTTGAAAAAAAGTGTTCCAAAATGATTCACCTGTATATCACGTTGATATGCAGTTTATACATTCCACTTAGTCATGTATATTCGATGACCCTTATAATGTATTACAACAACCGTTGTATTACGGTTTTCATAAGTCATAAGACTTTGAAAATTACATAGTCTTCTTTCACCATAAATACTAACACTGCAAAGTATAGTTTTGCAGTCAATCAAACTAACCAATTGGCCTTATGAATGCCAGAGAGTTGTGTAGGTTACATGTTTCAACACGATTCCCTGATTAACAAGAAAATTAGGTCACAGTCAGAGACAGCGAGAAAACATGAACTGTGGAGTGGTAATCAAGCTTAATTTTACTGGCACCAAGCCGTCTCGCTATTTATATCATAATAAAGAAAATCACAGCTAATTCCAGAATAATCTGGATAAATCTGGGAGCTGGAGTATTAGCTTGATGTCTATATATTTATTTCACACGATAAGCAGAATTTGTTAATTTTAAACTGCACTACAAATTTACTTAAGCCAGCCCCCACTTTTAAAACAAACGGATGTGATGGAATTAAGTCATGTCGCGCAAAACATATAAGATGCATACTTGTACCTCATTAACAGACGCATCTTCCTTGGACATCACAGTTCAATTTATCAGTGCTATAAAGCTATTAATATAATGACGATTCATCAAAAAGACAATGTTTCTGCATTGAATATCCTTCTTATGTGCAGATGTTCCCCCGAACATGTTTTCTTGTTTGCAGATCTTAGGTTCCTGTGTGCCTACTGAAAAACTTAACATACTCGAAGAAGATAAAAATAAAACGTTTTACGACTCACATTGCTAACGAACTTGCACGTTAATTGATCTCTCTGTCCTATATCTGTGAAGTTTACTTGTCTTATAAATGTGCAGTCATAGGCCTATAGTACGAATGTCTTCTTCAAGTGGAAGATGATTTAAATGTGCTGACTGTTTGCACCAAACAGATGATGTACTGAGATATCAATAAACAATGCTGGGAGACACGCATCTGAGCAGTATTAGAGTGTTAAGACATTATTCGAAGTGATCCCAACACAAGTCAGCCTCTACATCATATAGACGTGCTTTAAGCTATTTACGGGGTGTATACAGACGTCAGGACAACAAGCATACACCACTTCTGATTCTCTATTGTCACTAGTAAGGTGGTGATAACACTTAATAATTCACGGTATCTTCATGTTCCTTAGTTCAAACAAAATAAAACCGACACTATTTCTACCCAGTGTTTAAAAAACTTAGCAATTCACGTAAATTGATCAGCCTTTCCATAAGGTCATACAGACTTACTTTGTACTTATAGATAAATAGCTATGCAGGTTATTTTTTTTTTTTTTTTTTAATACCGCCCAAACTCTCATCTGATATACTCAGAAATTAAGGTATTAAAAGTATGTTATTTAGGCAATTGACATACTAGTAATTCCTGAATACGTTTGATGCTCGACAAAATCCTAGGATTAGGAAGATGTTATATTGTAAAGAAAAATACCACAAAAATTCAACTATTCTGGAAACACTTACTCCATGGCCTACTCAGTGAAATCTGGGATTGCTATTTACAGGGATATGAAGCTAGGCCTTATCCAGGCCCAATCCACATAAAATCAGCTGCTCGGTATTGTTCTCATTCGTCCGTTTCCGTAAAGATTCCAGAAACTGGTGTGCCTGGCAGTTGTCAATACGCATGTACATTACTATGACGAGAGATAGCTCATGATAGCCTCCCTCCTTCACGATTTGTTTGGTTGTTGTAAAGGTCCACAAAAACATAAAAATACCTACATATCCGAAATGTGAAATATATAAGAACGAGCATTAACGTCTCCTCAATAGATATCCAATGTCAGTTGGGCGGAAAAACAAGTATCCATTCACGCCCCCATTGACTTGGCCAAAAATAAACCAAAAATATTAAAATATACTATTTGCTTGATTTTCACAGATTTTTAGTCTGAAAAGGAAACCTTGATATTAATTTATCTGAATCGCGAACTAAACTTGATGAGCATTAACATTTCTTTGACGTATTGACATGGTTGACAAGGGGGTGAATGAAAAACTGCCGTAGCGGTGTGAGACACCAAAAGAGTCCCGATCGCCTTCCCTTCCTTCAATGATTAGATCGTTTTTTGACCCAAATGTACTTTCTCCAAGTCATTACACTCCTTTCTACGGAATTAAAGATAGTCGTTTATATTAAAGTTTCGTTCAACACACTTCCTTCTTCGTTTGCAAATCGGTTAAGCTTCTCGCCAGTTCCCGCACTCCGCGAGAGCGGTCGTGATTTAAAGCTTGCTGTTACATATCCCTGTATATTGTAATCATTCAGACCTGCCTACCCGGTGTATTTTGGAGTATTTTGTACACATAGTTTATGTGAAATACATGAAAGACAATCGGAATACACACATAAATTAGTATTGTGTGCTATGCTATATGCTAAGAAAATACTCATAAACAACACATTTTGTACACGTTAATTTATTCTAGGGTAGGCTGGTCCGGAAATCCCAGGTGAAATATATACAAAATCCCGACTAGCTGATCGTGGACGTTGCTGGTCTGTTTTAATTTGACCAGACTCAATGGAATTGGCAAACCACCATTAAAATTACTCTTTTGTTCGCGTTATTCCTAAACTCCATTTACCAGTGGAAACAACACTGAAAGTCCATCTATGAATGTGTTGACATACAGGGAATTGGATCGAGCTAGATCTGGGAATACTTAAATTATAAGGTCTATGTCAATAAGACTTCAATTTGTTACCAGTTCTATTCTTATATAGCATATGGAACTTGTCAGTATATACACATTGTCCCCGGACTAACAATAGAGTCACGTGGGTAGAAGCGTCAACTGCAATTGTATTCCCGCTGACCGATGATCATATACATTGATTAAGAGCGCGGGGATTTGGTATACTTTAATGCAGCGCGGAACGCTTTCACGTTAATGACCTATTATTGCATTTCGAAATGTGTATTGAGCTGTGTTTATTGAGATGTTTTCATTCGAATACAAAGGAGTACAACGTAATAACAATGCTAGTGGGTTGAACAAATTCTCAAAATTGATATATATATATCTATATAAATATTAGAGCTGAGACTCGAAAGTTAGAATCATCCAGAAATTAATCAAATTTAAGGGCCACATACAAAAGACGATCTAGAATGATGTGATGACGGAGCATGACCGTTATGCTACTGTTCTGGTCTTCTGCATGATAATTAAGAATTTGCCTTCAAAACGTTAAGAGAGCACAAAACATTAAACTGGGCCCACGGTCCATTGTATTGGCTTGTTAAACAGGAAACCCATCCGTCTTTCGTGACAGTGAGGCCCATTAGTTTAGTGGAGGCTCTCGCTATGGCTTACTGGTCATATCAATTTGAATCGAAAGAATGAAATCGGAGCGCCATAGTTTTTTGGCAATGTAAAATTAACCAGAACTACCGGAAGTATGAAGGCGAGGAGAATAACATCACGACACCCAACAGTCGACTACACTATATGAAGAAATCAATATACATGTAGTTAACCGAACGCCTTGTGATTAGGTTCTAACGTTAACACATATCAACACTAGGGTTTGATAAATGGTTCCGCTGATCAATATAGCCGATCTATGCTTTATATATCCATAGATCAGACAGTTATTTCAGAAGATACTTGGCAACTTTAACCAGATTTTAAATGTAAAAATTTCTTTCTGTACAATAAAGATATAAAGGTACTATTTGTACATTATCACCGTACCGTTATCACCGCATTGGCTTAATTTGGTCATCCAGTATTGTGGTAGATGCGTTGTAGAAGATCGTCCAGAAACAATTATCAGACATTCAAGACTACTTCACAGACAGGTAGCTCACTTGGGCAATGTTGAATCCACATACCAACATGTAATATTATGTCTTCGGAGTTTATATTTTGTCGGATAAAACTTTTTATGGACTTTAAATAGACATTTTTGTGCTGGCTCATAATTACAATAAATTGTTAGCATCTGCTTTCACGCTCAACTCACGTCATTGCTTATAATCAAAATACTAACACTAGCATTCGCCAATTCTCAGATATGTGCATGGTAGCCAATTCATGGAATGAAACCTGGGTAGGTGTGTGTAAGTGTTTCGCGAGCCCTTCGTCGATGTGCTATACATGACTTTATTTTAACACACGATTCTAAGAGATTATGGGATAGTTTATAATTGGAGACTATCTGCCAAGCGCTTTTTTTTATTTGCAATTGACACTGTCAACAGTAAGATGAGACGAAAGGTATCAAGTACAATAGGTATGGTTTACATGGACTCATCGAACACAAATCTTAAGGGAAAGTTATGTGCTTATAGCTAGCAGGTATTCGAGGTGGTTAACTCAGCATGAAGCTCTCGTATGTGCCAATCTGTAATGGAACATTACTTCAGTGGAATCGAACCACGGTTCTTCGAAATCCGAGAAAGATTCCAGCACGAATTCTCTCCTGGGTAGAAGATAACTATTTATCTAAACATTGATACAAGGTCGACAAAGAAACATGTTTTTGTTTGTATGATTTACAGCGTTTTTGGCTTGGATTGAACCGAATAACTGAGCCAGGCGTATACCGATCTTATCCATCATATGACTGGTATCGCTAGATTGTATTGGTATTTGAAATCACGATCTTTGTCAAGTGATTTTGAAAATAAAGTTCTTAGACTTACTTAGTTAACAATCTGCCAATTGGGTTTCAGATGTCCCAGATAAATCAGTGATGTCGACCAGAACTTTAGATTATAAATTAATAGCAATTCGCTGTTTATTTCCATATTAAATGTGCTGTCCTTGGGCCGAGAGTTTGGGGTAAAACCTTTTGTTGTTCATTGATGCTTGGAGAGGTTTGCTAATAATGGTGCCCAAAGACTATGGATTTTCTTGACAGTCAAATGTTAATATTTTTATTGGGTGTCTTTTATAAACAAAAATACGAACAGCCTCCAGAGAGATACTAAAGCAACGTCAAAGATCTTAAACCTGCACAGACTTATTGCTAAAAGCTTATTGATTTTCTGGGTCAAAAGTGAAAATCTATTATTCGTTCTATTCTTTTGTGGTAAAACATTGAAAATGATGAATACATGTGTCAGCACCCTGTCTGGGGTTTATGGCAGTTAATGTCGACCTGATACTCTTGTAGTAGTACACGTGGAACGTTGTCAGGCTGGGGCAGCATTCTCACAAGCGGATTCTTGCCACGTTACTAGTGAGGAAACCTTGGTTACAGCGCTAACAACTAATGAAACACATTTTTGTTTAACTACAAAAATCACTAACCAGAAGTTTAAAACCCGTTGTTTGCGTTTTACACCACCAGTATAGCTTATATAGTTAACATCACGCAGTGTAAGCTCTACTGTCAACGCGAATATTAATTCAACCACATGAATATAAGAAAGCAAATAACACACAACTTACAATTTCCCGCATGTCGTAACAGTTTATTTTTAAAGTAAAGTTAATCAATGATGTATACGGACCAATACATGCATCCGCACAAACCTTCTTGACGAACGATAGAAATAAATGTGGAGAGATCGTCTTATTATGTATGTTCTGCTCAAACCGAACTGGATTTATCGGGTCTTGCCAGAAAATAAAAAGTAAACATCTTGCAATTAAACCGAACTTTTGACAGTTTATTATACTACAAGCTAATGCTGAAGATTATGTATATCAGCTTTAGTAGATCAAGATCGTAAAAAAAAATCCGTGTTTTCAACCATTAACTTTATTTGGACATATTCGTTCACTATTAAATCTGAACTCTTCATCCATAAATACAAAGATAAAACATACGAAACTGGAATATTTAAACCCAATGGATTCAAAGCCGCGTTTGTGCACGTTTTATACAGCACTTGTTAAGCTGTGTGTGGGGTCTCCAGTTTTCACTTTTTATTGGATGTCATGCATGAGTAATAAGTACTCTGTACTTGTACTTAATTGCTGCATGTAGTATATATTTAACATGTCACATCATGAACTTTAATACATTAAAAGCATTCAATGAAAATATTTTGTCGGAAAGAATAACGCATTTTGCCAAAACATTTAGTCTTATACAAACAACAGTTGACATTTTGCCCGTTTATTGTCCAGTGCAGTATTAATAATACTAAGCTATAAGAAAACGACAATATAATTTCCACATGAATACACATTTATTTGAATACGCTTATTAGTGAATACTTTTAATGCAGTGATACGTTCGTGAGTTCTTGTAGTTTTTAGTTTCAGATATGCCTTGAGAGAGGCCCGTAATGAGCTATGATGGACGAACTTCTGTTTTCACCTACGTGAGAAAACCATACAGGTAAATATGTATTTCTGTGGCCACCAACAGCTTAATAATATGAATGATTTTCTTTGTGTTAACATATTCCATTTAATAACAAATCCATTAATATCCCATGTGATTCCCTGCTTTGATATTCTCCAAATTACTTAATTGTTTTTTGTTTTTTTATTCAATCCTGACCTGGGAATTATGTTATAAATGTAAAAAGCTTAATACAATTAATAAGCAAGGGAGATAGTTTGGAGAACTGTGCATGGATTTATCGTGTGTATTCTAAAACAGTCCGAGTATTTTCAGAATCACTAAACAACTAGTACTTCATTTACTGTGTGCGTCATTTTACGATATGACAGACTTGACAATTCGACAAGTTGAATCTCAAATGCGATGTTAACTCATATTTTATCATTTAAAGTGAACTTTTCCCCCATATCTCTATGTTGCATTATGATCGTGTGGATTAGGATAATTTACTTTGAATCTCATTTGATATTACTGTTTTTATTATGCGTATTATTTGAAGGTATGATAACCAATCAATACAGACTGAGCACCCGCTGCAACAAGTATCGCCATAAGGACCGGAATCAGGTCAAAACACAGGTGATTAGTTTGAAAATAAACTGTTCAAGGTCTTGCTGGACCCCTTGAGCTCAAAATGAACCAATTTTGTTATCATGTAGATTAAAAGTTAAGTATTCGAACTTGGTGTTGGCGAAAAAAAACAATTCTAAATTCTAATTACAAACTGTTAAATTGTAGCTTATAATTTAGTTTTCCTATGATCATATATTCAAGTCACAAAACCTTAAATTGCCTATTTCTGGAAGCCAACTCTACATTTTCCAAGGCGTATTTCTAGAAAACTATTCATGTTGGAAACTTCACATTTGTACCATTGTAAAGAACACAAAGTTTTCTAAAGCTGTATTTACATTTTTATAAGACTTTCTAAGGTGGAATAGACAAAAAAAATCCACTGGAAGCGTTCTAATAAAAAAATTAAAAATTGAGGCACCGTTTGCTAGTTCAAAGACTGTTCTACTCGGTCAACTAAATTCAGGAGTCTTATCGTTATTGCACTTCGAGAAATAAACCATAACAAATGCAGTGTATTTTTAGCCCACCATCATCTGATGGTGGGCTTTTCTGATCACTCTCATCCGTGGTCCGTCCGTCCGTCCGTTAGT
>JAVFBX010149002.1:0-15341 GCA_034783855.1 Mopalia kennerleyi
AACACTTTGATTTGGATAAATGACTGTCAATGTTACTGATGAGTTAAGATAAACATTTTATTTTAAAATATATCGTTATCGAAATTGTGTTGAAATCTCTGCAGGTACTTGAGTGAGAAACTTAACAACGTACAATGTCAAGTAAATTTAATCAGATAAAAAAAGATATTGGATACATTTTAAAAGTACACATACGCTTATTGATGTATTCTATAAATGTTACAATATTATTAAAACTCCCAAGTCTTCCAACGGTTACGAACAGAAAATTATAAAATGTATAACTTATAATGATTTGTAATTTGTTCTATAGGCATAAAAATAAATAAATGAATATATTTTTATTTCGACCGATTCATATTTTAATACAAAAAGATTAATAGATATACCTGTTAGACATATAAAATAAATCGGACCATACAGGTATGATAAAAGCAATTTTTGTCAGGTGAACATTCGCTATTACCTATTACACAGCCAACGTGCGAGGTCTATACTTTTTTTCTCTATATTATTATATGTTAATTTTGGTCAGGTTATACTATTATTGATGGTATAACATTGAAGGCTTGAGTTCTAACATACATACAGATATGTTTTAGATCAACTGAATCAATTAAAGAGCGTATTTTGTCTTGATAAATGTCTCAGGTTGTAATAACCGGAGGCAGTGTAGTTCTTAGTTGTCAATCAACTCGGCCCTCCACTAAACGCTTAAAACAAAATGGCCGAAGACGTATACATTAACGACTGACAGTCTAACATTGTCTATTGTTTTAACTCATTACAGCTGAAGTTTAGACCTACTCAGTCAATGAGCTTTAATAAAAATTCAAACTGAATTATCCTCTGACAAAATTAAATTGATGTAATGATTGAAGAATCACTCAACATATCAGTGTTGAATAATATATTATAGTGACAAAGAAGTACAAACTCCAAGAAGTATAGATGTTAATTTAGTTGTGCTACTGTAGGACTTCATCGCTCAGTTTATAGTAAACACAATACCCTTAACCATGGCGTTAGACACAAACCGACCGACCAACCAACCGACCAAACCTAACCACAGGCATTGAAGTGATGCATTCAAAAGAGAAATTACAACCGAGGCAATTTTCTTTAAAACAGTACCGCATTGAAAATGCACGAATGACTCGGAAAGATGAACATTGCCACCGAAATTAAAATTTAAAGTTATGAATTAAAAGTTGACCATGCCAGTTTTCACATGCGGTGAAAAATTATTTTTAAAAAAAAGGAATCAAAACATCAAAAACAGAGAATTAGAACCGAAAGTGAAAGTGGAATTGTTAATATAGTTTAACCCTGAAATTGTTCGTTTCCTTCTTTTGTTAGGTTCCGGTGTGGCGTGTGACAATGAAGGAGAGATGGTTGAAGTTCCGGGTATAACCGACCAGTGTATAACCTGCATGTGTGAGGTAAGTTATATATATATTTTTATATATCTTTATTGTAGAGAAAGAAAAAAGTAATATATACATGACCATTATACACAGCAATATTCTATATTGTTCGTCTCCACAACATTTTCAAATATCTGAATTATAACTCCACCAATAAGTATCCTGGCGAAGGATAGAATTTATATTCACGTCAGAATTACACATTATATACCAAAATACTCTTTGATAAATTAGTTTATTTATTATGTATAGAACTTGCTAAAAAATAGTTTGTATACACCGATGCTAGGTCTAAACATCGTTGAACATAATTTTAAATGTTTTATTGTAAAGGCTTATGGGCTCAATTGTATTGTCTCCCAGCCGTATTGACATAGAATCGCAAATTATTTTCGTGTCGTTATATCAAAGTCAAGATAATTTGTCTTGTGCAATATCGCCAGTCGGATTGGAGGGCTAAATTTAAGTTGAATTTTGCTCTGGCTTAACAGAGCCGGGTCTCTGTCAACTGACAACTTATTTACCCTACAAATAAGAATTGAGTTATAATCTTTAAATACACAATCAAACAATCCTTAAACTCTATAGATAAACAAGAGGTCAGAACGTTAGAAATTGATTCAACATTGGGCATTCTTCAAGCATTTAGATGCATTTCAAGTTTTTAGATGATTGCATTTCAAGTTTTTAGATGATTGCAATTCTTGGAAATGTAAGATACAAAGTCCTAAAGGAAAGAAAAGTGAAAACAGCTGACGTCATAGTCCAGTAATATGAAACCGTTTTTTTTTCATTTATGTTTTCAAAACTCTATAATTGATGCATTTTGTATAGGACGCGCACTATATATACTTATATGCTTAGAACGACTAGTCTCAAGTCATAAATTGCCACATTTCCACCCACAAACTGAAAGGCACCATTTATTGGAAACAGCGTGCTGTTAACGGCCTCTATCTAATCATACCCACTTCATTTAAAAGTTTGTTTGGAAGGGTGGCTATAGCCGCTGCTACTCTATGCCACTGGGGTTCAATACAGCCGCTGTATACACCAATTATAACAGGAGTTAATAGATAAAACTTCAATCTTAAATGCTGTATACGCACGCGTGTCAAACAGTGTACAATTTATAACATTTTTATCAGGACTATATCTAGAACGTTGCGCAAGTTTATAATCACTTATGATAAAGTCTCGTGTCACTACGTGAGTGAACGAGATTTGGAGGTCACAATGTAACATATATCGTTTTAAATGAACACAAAAGTAGCGTTACTTATCATGTCTGCACAATTATTTATTAAAAGACTGTGTCTGTATACTTTTTAAAAAACACCGTTTAGATTTTGAATTTCCTCCAGTCATGACCTGTGTAAGAAATAACCCATATGGCAAGAAAGTTGAGATTTTATTCCGCGCCACTTATCAGTTCCGTAAAAAGCGACACCTCTTTGTAAAATAATAAAACTAACCGTTAAACATTATTTTCCTGAATACAAAGTAAATAAAAGAAACAGAGTAAAAAATGCAAATAAATCAATTTCCCAATATGAAACATTTTTTTTTTAAATCTCCAAAATTACATTAATAAATATATTTTGAATGAATTTTGGTTTTAAAGGGACATTTAAGAGGTGTTGGTAATGAATATGCACGCAGCTAGTATATAGACTAGTACTAAGATAACAAATGGTCTGAAAGTGGGTCGAAAATACTTCTGTCCGTAAACCAAGTTTTTGATCGAGCTGATAAAATATCTTAAGACTTTATCTGTGGATCTCTCGTAAATAGAGATGATAAACACATCCCAGTTTGAGCTTATAAATTAACCCAATGCGTCATAAAAGATATAAACTGGCAAAAATCCGACAAATTCCTATCGGTTAATTTTCGTTAAAACCGTCAAATATATCTTCGTAGAGCTGTCAAAAGTGATTTGCTACAAAGAAAGTCTCCAACGAAGTGTTTTTGTTAGGAAACCATTTCAGTATGGTGGCTAGGATATGTGCATCGTGCGGCGAGGGGTACATATTGTCAAGAACTATTAGTTTATTTTAAAACGGTTCGCTGGAGGTGTAGAAAAAAACCCTCCATTGGATCATTCATAAGATTTGACAGGAAGCCATTCGTCTTTCGACACGCTCCTTTGGACACCTTCAATGGCGGTAAAAACCAAATGTGTAGAGGCGCGATTAAAGACGACAAGGCTCTTGTTACTGTTTCCAAACTTACTTCAACTTACCTTATGCATTTGGAATTACGTATGTTTTTGTATTTATAGAAAATACATTTAACTATTTAAATGATTTTAGTTTGAAAAAAATTCATAGGCTACTGCATGTGTGAAGCATGTAGGGGGAGGGTATTTTAGAAATTGATTCTACGTCGTTGTTGCTGTATTTTACTTGTTATTATTCATAACAAGTATATTCAATTGTATTGACTCAAGTTTTGGCCTCAGTAGGTCTTACAAATTCAGTGAGCAGAATTAATTATCTTGTGTTATTACAATAAGCTTTATTTAGTTTTGAGGGGGCGTAAGCAAACGAAGCAGGCGACTTTTGCCGACGGTCTATCAGAAGGCGAGTCGGAGGCCGACTTTGTAGACATGAGTGTCCCTGGTTTTAACACTTCCGAGTCGATGACGGGCGCCGGGGAGGGTCTACAGGACGCCGGCCCTGCCTAAGTGAGCGACTTTGGCCCCAGACATAGACAATAGAGCGAAAGAGTTCGTCCAGACAGGGCTCTTCATGAGAAATACCACGATTTTCAGTCTGAATGTTTTATGTGAACACTTTCACTTCTCCGAGAGCCGATAAGACGTTCTAAATCAAAGCGTAGACGACATGCTACTCTCTCGAACGTCTGCCTGCGATCCAGCTCGCGCCAAATTCTGTCAGAAGCAGACGACAAGCCCCACAGACGACACTTCATTTAAAATCAATAAAACTTGTCAAGTAACTTATGTATTCATGCGCATCGGAATAAATCCGCCTATTGATCAAACACGTAACCAAACAATTAGACAGATAAATAGTCCGACAATCGTCTATAGGGCATACGTGTCATATCAAATATTCATCAATCATCGCACTGTAAATTAAAATTGGGGATAGGAGGTTAACATGGGGGTTGTAATTTTTCAATTTCAATTTTCATTAGATCGTATAAATTTATATATTTTTTCCTAATGGCTTACTATTATTCAATAAATCAGAGTAAGCGTAAAATGTCTTTAATTTAAATCAGTTGACCACAGCGCAAATAATTAAGACTTTCTTGAAAGCGATTAAGTCGGGTTCGAAACTCCCTTATGAAATGCTTCTGTCAGCAATTTAAATACACATATTTGTATATATATACAAAAAATATAATACATTATACTACAACAAGGAGAATTTGAATCCTCTTTAATATGTGGGCAGTCGGCTACAATTATGGGCCCATATCAGTCTAGTTTATCATTGAATCAATGGATAAAGCGTATGTTTACTAAGATAGACGCAACAATGGGTTTCGATGGGTAGATACAGATAAGGAATCATAACTTTAGATAGTTTTATTAGTCTAATAGGCTTTGAATGAAGGCAGACCTATGCTGTACATATAATCGCGCAGACCAACTTGAAAGCCTCTTTCATGACTAGTGAGATGGAATACAGCCTGTCATGCGATTCCCTACTGCGAATAGCTATCTATATCTATAGGCCTATATCTGTGTGGTACACAGAAAGACGGCAATATACTCTCTTAAAATTTCAAACAGAACACGAGAAGAAAACTATTTATCATTTGTCTGTTGTATTGATAACAACAAATACTAGCCTATCCCCGTGATCATAAGGCTTGAGCTAATTTTCTTTAGCTGTTGTCCTGTAGTCGTCTCGTAAAAACGTCTATCGAGATAAAATCAGTGTTTTTTTTTTTATCAGAACGATCTCTACTCCGGTATTTCGTCTCTGGCGAAATCTACTTGACAGGGCTCACCATGGTTGAAATTAACTCGGTTAACGATTTCAGACCTAACCCTAAAAGTAAAGTTCATTCATATATTCAATTTCAGTTTGTTTTTTAATTGCAACATGAAAAATATATTTTAAAAAATCTTTTTTTGCAAATCAAAACAGTTTATTAAAAAAAATTAATAAGCAAAGCCTGATGATTATGGTAGATTAAGAGAGAGTTTTGTTTCACAAACTGTATGTTGCCGGCGACGTCAAAAGTATGGTAAAAAGACACAACTACTCTGTGTATATTTTATCCGCACAAGCTACAGAGTTAGGCTGTAAAAAGGCGAGCAGTTGGTTTTAGGGACAGGTTTTTCGGTAAGTTGGTTCTGCTGTCAACTGAAATGTAGTACATCCAGATAACAGTGTTCCACCGTTAAAGATTCTCTACGTATTAACAGTCCCTAATTGAGGTAATGACAAGATACAATGACGGATTACTCGCAATTCTAGACCAACCACTTCATCTAGACTGTAACACTTACAAAATCTCTCAACCACAGACAGATCAATGCCAAGGAAAACGACTATAATATTTGTCTAACATGTCCAGTTCCCCGATTTTTGCAGAATCAACCGCTTCACAAAATCGAAAAAATGTCTACCGTGTTTTAAAATTTTAATGACATTTCGACCATTTCAAACAAAAACGATATTTTATAATAACAATCAACTACACGCAAACAGCTTTAAGTTTATTACGTTGTTACAAACTGTTGTATTTCCATACAAAAGATTAAGCACCGATTAGAACTAAGTTTCGTTTTGACTTCGCACTTGTTTGTGGTAAAGCAATGTTTGGTTAAACAGTCTGTGCCTCTTAAGTCTGAGTTGGTAACTCGTTCTCCACTTTAAGGCCACCTATCACTCAAAATAAAAAGAGAAAGTAGTGTAGAGAGAGTCTCTATTGTTTACCCCACTTGAGCTACAAACTAAGTCAAGATAAAAGGAATGCATTATGTTTATTTGTTATTTGACTTAATGAACAAAGTCAGCCCAATGCTGAATGGAAGCGCCTTGTTTATTACACACGAAAGCACTAAGAGAAAGTTGTCAGCGATCAAAAAGAGACAACGAGAGTCGACTTGAAGGATTGGACTGTACCTACCATATGCGTTAAGCACTACTACTCACATATATATTCAATTTGATTGTGGTGTTAGACAAGGAAATGTTCTTAAGCCGTGCTTGTTCTATTACTCTGGCACGAGAAATAAAGCAATGGCTCTATAAGTGTGACTTAATGGGTAAACCCACCGGTGATTCACAGTTTATTGGTGTTAAACAAGGGAGACGTCTGCGCCCTGTTAACTTACAACGATAAAAGAAAAAATATATATGTTATTCACGATTTTCTAAATAAAATATACAGTCAACACAGGTTTGGAGAGGCGAAATCCCAGCTCCAATGACAACCTGTACTATATAAATTAGGCTTTTGCATGATAATTATGTGGCTGAATCACATCATTAACATATGAAACAAACCACAAAATCTTATGTCAGTTAGCGTTACCCTCTTACCGGAGGCAGAAGAAACCATTCAGCCTTAATGAATATGATCCATCATGTTGACGATTATTTGTTAATTACTCCTGTTTAATTACTAATTTGTGATTGATGAAGAAATAAGGGATCTTTTCAGTCGCCTGGCTGTCTGTTCTCTAAACCGTGTGTCGATTGATTATGTTTATCATTGATGTCACCTGAAGTAATTGTCGAATTCACTTATCACTTATTGCAGATGATAAGCTACAATTTCGTCGCATATATTCTTTTTATTTGCTTTAGAGGAAATGTATTTTAATTCATTTATGAACATATTTTCCCCTTTTTTTATTTTAGAATAAGGAGGTCAAATGCAGCAGAACGGCATGCCCTAGCTTAGAAGGATGTTACGCCATTTTGTTTGACGGTCCAGTCGGAAGTTGCTGTGATGTTTGCCAAGGTACTTTTGCAAAGAATTATAAAATAAAAAAATTATTTAAAATCTTTATTCCAACTTCAATTAGTACCAAATTGTCATATTTTTATTCAACCATTCTGGTAAAGTAAAAAGTCTAATAATATTTTTTCTGTCTTTTTAAGGATGTCGCCATGGCAACCGAACATTCGCCAGTGGAGAAACATGGGAGGATCCATACAACAGATGTAGTTCACTAACGTGTAAAGTAAGTTTTAACAAATTTGATCTGGGTTTTAAAAAAAATATATAATGTGTCGGTTGTATACAAATTTAAAGTAGGTCTGCCCATCAGTCATGATACCTGTCAGGCGATTATATTTGGAAAAAATGCACAAATTGAAATTAGTGACCGTGTGAGACGAGAATTCTCCAGAGTCTGGATTAATATATTTTGAGTGAAATAGAACTGTACAAGGGTAACCGTCAGAATAATGTTCATAATTTCTCTATCGTAATGGGTTTGAAAACAAAGTGCATAGTTTCTTGGAATACTGTTAGAACGATAAAAACAACGAAAATAAGTCAAGTTTCAAGGTTCGTTTAGTAAAGTTTTGGGTGAATAAACTTTCGATACAATTTCATTCAAACACAGATATACATTTGTCAGCAGGCGTTACATCAAAAAGATCTCTGGGCTAGTCTTGAAAAAATGTTTAGTCAGCCGCGGCTATGCGAGATCACGCGCACGTTCCCAGATTAAAGGCGAAATGTCGTCTGCCACAGTTTACTGTCTACCAAGGACGATTAATTGAGCAAAGAGAGTAAATAGTTCACTGTTTCCTATTGGTTTGTTTCTAGTGCGTTTGTCTGTGCCGAGATTATAAACCCCAACATTTACCTTTAATTGAACAAGGGGTTACATATATATTTCTATTTTTTTTACAATTGGAAGTAAAGAGTAAAATGTAACACAAATGAAACATTGAAAGTAATTTCGCCAGGGAGTGCTAGAGTGGAGTTTCCATTGTCGCCCTCTATGGTGACATTTTTTTTTTAATAAACACCCCTCGTCTGGGTAGTTCAACAGTCGCCGTCAAGTGGTTGACTAGTCAACACTTCTTTGTCACTTAACGATTTCCTTATCGTTATGTGACAATTGAAGTACGTTTAACATGTATGTGATAAGTGTCATTATTGGCACTGTTCTGAAGTCTATCCTTGAATGGTTAGTAGACTCCAGGCTTTATCCACATTATCCGGTTAATTGCAGCTGATTTAAATATAAATTTTATGTTATAGGCTGGGACTTTGACTCGAAGCAAGACCCAATGCTACACGCCCTGTGAAAACCCTGTGTACGTCCCTGGAAAATGTTGCCCCGTCTGCCGAGGTAAGCCCCCTGTCTCCCAACTGAGATCCTGCTCGTACTCTCCATTCTTTCTGACCGTCCCACTCCCCATCAAAAACTTCGTCTGGAACATTCATTTGTTTGCTAAATTCCAGCTAAAAGCAAAAAAGTCAACTGGCTAGTGTTTGCGCAGACGACCACGAGCTCTTGTTCGGCGCGCGCCATCCAGTTTTCAGCCCCTCTGATAATTGGCTGGCAGCTTAAAGGGTCACGAAGGTTACCAGGGTCAAAGGCCATTAGAGTGTATATTACCCAAACCGAAGTGAATTCCAGCTTTCCTTTTGTAAAGCTTATCACCAGCAAATCACAAATGTTTGCACGCTTAAACTTTCATTTGTATTCGTGGACTGGTTATACAGGACACACGCACCCTTGTCTAGAAGACTCCCTCCAATGACCTAAGCCCCCAAAACACAAACCTTCCTCAATAAATAGCAAAGTTTATGTTTGAAATCTATTCCATTGACTTGTTTGTTTCTCTGACATACATTTCGGCCATTTGTTATTTTCCAGATTGCCAAGTAGAAGGTACACAATATAAAGAAGGCGAATCATTTACGAGCAAAAAAGACGTCTGCGCGGACTGCAAATGTCAGGTAGGTCAATCTCAGAAAAACTCTCATTACAGGTGCTTTTACAGGAAACACATTTATAGACTATTTAAATCATTGGTAAGGATTCATAGAAACAAAAACAAAGAATCATTAAAATTGTTCCGAATTCCACCAAAAATTAGATTTTACCATGGTTGTATCGAAGGGACGAGAGGGAGGGGTCGCACGGAAGTTTCGTCATCTAAGCAGCCAAACCAAATAAAGGGAATTATTAAAGAATAATGTAATCTTGTGATTAACTCAGAGTAATAGGGTTAGTTTCAATAACTTACGTGTCTGGGTTGCTACGTTTTGGTTTATTACCTTTTATTACTTCTGGGATTATTACTCTATTGTAAACAAAATAATTTCTCATTTTCTGAACAGGAAGGAACCGTTACGTGTAAGAAACGCGCATGTCCAGTTCTTGACTGCCCGACAGAATCCATTTACACACCGGAAGGAGAATGTTGTCCCAAATGTAGAGGTAAGTTTCAAATATGGTTAAAATATTAATAAAAGATTAATAAAATAATAGTTTACGGTGGAAATTTCTTTTTCAGATTATAAGTACATGTAATGTAATTGTCTTATTATTGCTTTCTGGCAAGATCTAATATGACTTTACTTATTTAAAATGCTCATCATTTCGTTTCATTTTTCAGGCATGAGGAAAGTTTTTGCGCTGCCAAGTGGATTGTGCTTGTTTAGAAAGAGGGTTTATGGTAACGGAAAAACAATTCGCCCAGATCAGTGCACCAAATGTATTTGCCAGGTAAGGGATAAGACCTTGTATTACGAAAACTTTCAAGAAACTGTTCATAAAACTATTTAAATGAAGGTACATACATCGGTTAATAAACAGAAATGTTAATTTATGCTGTATATTTCTACTTGTGTATTATAAAAGCAGAACAATACTGTTAATTATGGTGCGAAATATTTCTACTCAGCTACAAGAATCAAAGACCTGGAATAAAATAAAGAGAAGAAAAAAATGTCTATCCGGTTTGTAATGTAATCCCCTGTCTTCTAATTTCAGAAAGGAACTGTGATATGTGACCGAGAGACTTGTCCGGTCATTACTTGTCCGGAAGCGGAAGCCGTGCAAGCTGCAGGCTCATGCTGCAAGCGTTGTCCAGAGAAACCGCGTCTGAATTGTACTTCCGGGTCAAAGGCCTACCAGGTAAAAATTTGTGTGTGGGATTTTGGCTGTTCTAAAATTGACATACGTGATGTTTGATGATTTAAAGATTAGATAGAACTAAATGAACGGAATCCCTCGTGCAGGATGTCAATAAACAAACATATGAGATGACCTTACAAGTTAGGGGCGTGTTTTTGACATTCTACCTAGTTAAAAACTAAACAAATATAAGATGGGTGATCTCCGGGTCGTCACGTAGCTATTTTATTTTCTGGTCATATTTGTTAGTAGAGTCAAGATTTGGCGTCATGAAGCTTGTTTTATTTCACTCTAAATAAAAGTCCAATCGTATTTTAACAACTATGGATGCGTTTACAGACCATGCACACACATCTAAAATGGAT
Organism: Mopalia kennerleyi; assembly: GCA_034783855.1. NCBI lineage: Eukaryota > Metazoa > Mollusca > Polyplacophora > Chitonida > Mopaliidae > Mopalia > Mopalia kennerleyi. Next base: position 10,896 of record JAVFBX010149002.1, read on the forward strand.
ATCAAATTGGCCATTGTTTTACATTAATTTATTTTTTTAAAACTTTACTCTGGCTTTAAATAAATGTTTTTGAAACGTAAAGAATATTTTTTATAGTGTTATACCTTTTCTGCATATAATTCAAAATAACTGTACTTGATGTTTGTTCAAATAGTCCTGCATGTGACTTTCAATAACTTTTATCATTAACATTAATTATATGATTAATTTCAGCACGGAGAAAGATGGAACATTGATGTTTGCACGGAGTGTCGATGCGATGACGGTTCTCTTAGGTGTCGTGTGCAAGAATGCAACAACGCTCTTGGTTGTCCAAAGGTATGTACTAAATCTCATAAAAAATAATAAACTTGACCAAAATTTGGCTGCTCGGATTGCCTTTAAACTAAATCAGCTAGGATGAACAGTTTTTTTTACAAAAGCTTATTTTTTTCTTTTCCAGGGGTACAAGCTCAAGTTTACTCCGGGTATCTGCTGTCCACAGTGTGTCGAAGGTAAGTTCAATCAATCAGTCGATCAAATAATAAATCAATCAATCAAGCAATGCATACATCGATAAATCAATTAATCAATCTATCAATTAATATATCCATCCATCCATCTATCCATCCATCCATTCATCCATCCATCCATCCATCCATCCATCCAGCCATCCATCCAGCCATCAATCGATAAATCGATTAATCAGCTTATCAAGTAATCAGTCGATCAATGATATAAATTTACCAATCGAATCATCATGCTGACAAACAACTTATCAAACTTGTTTAATAAATCAAAAATAGGCATTATATGCCTACATCCATTCATATTTGTTTTAAAAGTCAATCAGGCAACTCTAGGACAACTCGAACTCACCACACTTGTGTGTTTTATCTTTCCAGCTGACGCTGTGTGTAGCGTGTTTGGTGACCCTCATTACCGGACCTTCGATAATCACGTCTACAACTTCCAGGGCACTTGCAAATACCTTCTGGCACAAGACTGTGTTGGCAAGATGTTCTCCATACGAGTTCGGAACAGCGCCAGACGATCCAACGACTTTGCCTGGACCCAAATGATTACAATCGACGTAGACAATCGAAGGATTAGCCTCCATCAGTATTTAGAAGTCAAAGTTGACCGCAAGACCGTCACCCTTCCACACAAAGACTCCAGGTTGTTCAGTATTCGTATGCAAGGCCACACAATCGTTGTGAAGTTAAATATGGGCGTGGAACTCACTTGGGATGGCGATAGCTTTCTGGAAGTTAAAGTCTCCAGTGATTTTAAAAATCGTCTTTGCGGGCTCTGCGGCAACTATAATGGCGTCAGCGACGATGATCAGACGGGGAAGGATGGCAGGCGTTATGACGTTGCGGAACATTTTGGAAAAACGTGGCGTGTGGGTAGCACGTCAGCATGTCAGCGTGGAAAACCTGCCCGTAAGACACCTTCTCCTTGCAGCAAAGACTTTCGGGCCCGTGTGGCTGCTCACCTAACCTGTGATATCCTTCACCAGTCAATGTTCAATGAGTGCAGAAGCAAAGTCAACGTAGCACCATATTTCAAGTAAGTTTTGTGTTAATCATCACTTTAAAAAGTATGTGTCTCTATTTGGGGTAAGGTGGGGGGGGGGGGGGGGGATTTTTATATTTTTTATATATAAATAAAGTAATCACACCTGCACAGGGATGTTGGTGAATTAAAATCGATTACTCATTTCATGTTCTCGATTACATTTTAGACAATCTTCAAGATCTTAATCGTTACTGCTAACGTTATTGTTATGGGTAACCTTGTTTTTACTATATTTTGAACAAATGAAGAGAGAAAAATTGGCTAGATATTTATATATAAGCTATTCAACCCTATTATAATTCCGACATAAGTTTTAAAATTTCTCTGTCTTTTTTTTTACAGGTCCTGCATGACTGATGTCTGTGATTGTCCTCAAAATAAAAAGTGCATATGTGAAGTTGTCAACGCTTACGCACGTGCATGTGAACGAGCCGGCGTGATAGTAACATGGAAGCATCAACTGCCTCAATGCGATGGTACGTCACAATAAGTCTCAAACGATAAAGAAAGACAGAAAGGTGTGATTGAAGACAGAACAGAACATGTATCGGAAGAATGAAATTGAACAGTAGAGAAAAACCAGAATGAATGAAGAAAAGTGTTCTTTTGTGTGTGAATGTCGAACGTAAACGATGAGAATGAAAATGAAACTAAGAGTGCAAATAACCGGAAATGAGAAAGTAGTCGTTTGTTAAGTTTTCTAAAGATCATATCCAAAATGTGTGTTCTAACAATTCATGGCAAACTACGTCCCGAACAAAAACAAAGCGAAAAGAAACAAATTAGTGCTATTCAGACTATTCCGGGAGTGGTAAAACTCCGACTACTCACCCGGGGTATATTAAATATGATCATTTGGTACATATTTGTTGGAGGGTTTTTAAACAAGTGTATTGACGTATTAATTATTTATAATATATATGTTTTTTGTTTTCTTAATTTGTATACAATTTATTTTTTCTTGTTTCACCTGATATTATATTGTTGTTGTTTTGTTTCGATAATCAATTTAATAAATTTATTGAGCAAAGAAATAAACAATTTTCTTCTTTATTGTGAACAGAAGTTCCAAAAAAAAAGGTTCATTTCAGATATAACAGACAGACTAGCAAAAAAGACATTTGTTTTGAAATTTGTGTTATATTTTCCAGTTCCAACATGTCCGAAAGGAGCGGTCTACAGCAGCTGCGCATCGCCTTGCACGAAGACCTGCACAAACCGGAAGGATAGGACGCCATGTTTGAAGCCCTGTGTACCCGGATGTCTTTGTCCGACAGGAAAGGTTTTGCACAAAAATAAGTGTATACGACCTCGAAGATGTCCTAACTAAGAGTATTTATCCGGAAGAAAAATAACAAATTGCCAAATTCCTACCTCTATATATATTTCAGTGCAATCGCTTAAAAACAAAAGACGGGTAACAAGAAAAAAGTGATTACTGGGACCTCAAACGAAGTGCTTATATTTTAGCCAGGAAGCTTTCCTCTTGAATTTATAATTCATCAGACAGATATGTTTCTTGAAAGTTTGTTTCGAGCCTAAAGTGTATCAATGTAGTTGTCGAACTTGGAGGGATTACTTTCATTCTTCCGATTTGGAGTTTAACGCAAGGCTGGTCATCCCGAAAGATTTGGAGATCTTTACGAGGTTGACTTTTCGGCTCATAGACGTTAATTCCCGAACTGTGACGAATGTGAACGATGTTCGGTTGAAGACTTGACCGTAAGCCAATACTCTATGACGATTGTGTAGCTTACGGTCATCCTTGAAAAAAATCAACCATATATGACGTTGAAAATATGGCGACACGTGCAATACTTTAAGTATTGGGGGCCATGCTTTTTTACGCTTATGTAAGCTGTTCAGATTCACAAGACTCTGCCCAGGATACATCGATAATGTCGAGTACGCATGCGCCTTGCTTATGTAAGCTGTTCAGCTTCACAAGACTCTGCCCAGAATACATTGATTGTGTAGAGTGCGCATGCGCCTTGTACTTTTAATTATGTATGGTGCTATATTGAACATACCCAAAATGTCTTTCATTAAATATGGCAGGGATAAGCTTTTCAATGACAATGGAACATGGGCAGAAGGAAACATTATTTTCGTTATATGCGATGGGCTTTGCGTGCTGATCTTTGATCGATGTTTTGAGATTCACAAGTTCCCAAATACAAAAATAAAATGGCTGATATCGGATCTGTGACAACGACGAACCACGTAGTTTTTTTTTTCACCATTAAGATAAGCATTCGTGGACTGACGTCATCAACCGTCAGAGATATCCAACTCCGGAGTGCTATAATTCAGGCCACTGATTTCTACAACTTAATAAATGTTCAAATGATATTTCTGTCGATAACTATAATGTCAAAGATTTTTATAAAGGTTCTGTTAGTAATATGCTTATCCCGAATCTCTTCAGGAAAAAGAAGTCCAGAATCTCGAGCGCATGTCGGAAATACCTCACAAAAGTATCCCTGCTTCCGAAACACGGACTTTTTCCATGCTAGAAACCAATTTACAACTAAGCCAGTGTCTACAGTAGTGCGCACATATTTTACTGTACATATAGAATATTTATTGAATTTGTAGAGATATCGTTACTTTGTACATTATTGTATATAAAGTTGTATTTATTATTGAGTTATCAATTCGATTGTTTTATGACGTTTATTTATTGGGTGGTCATTGAATATGACCAATATCGCAACTCGATAAACAGCTATCCAAACATGTCACTATAGATCAGAGTATACTGGCAAGAAACTTCGTAATTCCGTTTTTTGCTCAACTTAGTCCAACTAATGAAAAAAAAAAATTTCATGAAACTTCGTATGTAAAACTATTCTTTAGTTTATAAGCATCTCTATAATATTTGGG